>JAODAL010008250.1:0-119200 GCA_025379985.1 Phyllomedusa bahiana | reverse complement strand
ATTTACTTTTTTTAACAGGGCTCCCATCCATTTCCTTTGATGCAGTAAAGTAGCCCTGTGCCCTTAGCAGAGAAACTTTCCAAAATTTAAATTTTCCACCCCAGTTTAAAGGGACACTGTTCTTTGGGGTCATAGGCAGCATTTTCCCCTAAAACACGGCAGTTGAAAAAAGCAAAAGAGCTTAATTTTTTCTATCTGCCCACACACCTTTTCCCAACACTCACAGAATACCCAGGTGTTCATTGGAAAACCCTTTTAACTGGCCTCCAGTGCCCCTTGGGGGGGGGCCCTTTTGTGGGCAGGGCAGGATTTAAACTTGGGGCGAATGTTTCCCAATGGTTTTTTTGGTGACTGTGGTTCCAGTTTTTTTTGAGCATTAAAAATTTCCCCGTGATTTTTTAGGCTGATCTTCATTTCCCTCATGACAAGGTGAGATTTTGCATGGTGCCCCAGATTGATTCGTTTGACATTTTGTATTTCTTTCTTTTTTACTATTGCCCAACATTTCCCTTTCCCCCAACTTTTACTTAGGGTTTTTAGCCCTTCCAGCTTTGTGCGGTCTGGATCTTGTCCCCGCATCTTAGAAAGTTTTTGGTTTTTTGCCCCCCTTTTTTTGGGTTCAGTTGACTGATTAATTGACTGGCAGGAGTCTTTTTTAAAGGGGACTTTTAAGACGCTGTCTTTAATGCAGGTAACCGTTGATTAGACATCAAATGGTCGTAGGAGCCAGAACTTTAATGGTTGGTAGGGGATCAATACTTATTTCCTAGCAAAAATGCAAATAAATTAAAAAATTTAGACAATTATTTTTTGATTTTTCTGGATATTCTATCTCTCAATGTTAAAATTAACCTACCCTTAAAATTATAGACTGTTCATGTCTTTGTCAGTGGGGAAACTTACAAAATCAGCAAGGAATCAAATAATTATTTTCTTCACTGTACTTGTCGGCCATAAAAAAATGAATATAGTGTTCTGAATGTTTACCTCTAAACAGGTAACTGACAGCAAATAGATGTTTGGTCTTAGGGTATGTTCACATGGCGTATTGCAGGAGTTTAGTGGCGTGTACAAAAACGTTCCTCGGCTAATGGGAAATACCATAATGTTTGTGGAAAATTATGAATGATTCTGGGAAAAAAACCTAATGTGATGCTGACATCTTCATACTATGGCAATCAGGGCCAGGACAAGGCATTTTGGTGCCCTAGGCAAGTACAGCCAATGGTCCCCCCCACCACCCCACTCCCTAAAAAATGGTTCCTCCCCCACACTAATTCCTCTCACCCCTGCGCCAGGTCCTGTCACTAATTTTCTGCATATTCCACATAGCTCCAGTCCATCTCCTCAGCAGTCACTGCACAATGAAAATCAGCCCTGACAAATTTGCTTTTTCAAAATCGCTCCCCTCTGTATGACAGTGTAATACCACTAAATAACAATCACTAAATAATCCACCTATACATGGAGCGAATCTACCGGACGACGGATTGTTACTAAAAACACTCCTACAAAGCCAAAACCCTAAACTATTACTACTTAAGGATCAAATAATCCTGCCAGACCCTGACCAAACGCAACCTCCACATGTGACTATCAGCTGTACACAGCCTCTACAGACATATATTACCCCATACAGGGACCATATAGTGGTAGATACTAGTTGTATGTAGAAGCTCTGCAGAAATATAAGTGATTACTCTGCAGTTACATTTAGTGACTCACAGGAGACATCATTTCTGATCAGCGTCGTTCACTTTCCCTTTTCTTCTCCATCCGGTTCACACCTTCTCGCTCATTGTTCCCGGCCACGACTCGTCCCTGCAGATTAGGACACAAATATCTTAGAATCCTCACATTTCCAGTAACTCCTTAATTATAGGTATATAAGTCCCTCAGTTAGACAGGTATATAGATATGCCCTCTCAGTCAGGCAGGTATATGTATATTGTCCCTTTAGACAGGTAGGTATATAAATATAGGGGCACTCAGGCAGGTATATAGATATAGGGTCACTCGCAGGCAGGTATATAGACATAGGGTCACTCTCAGGCAGGTATATAGCCATAGAGTCACTCTCAGGCAGGTATATAGATATAGGGGCACTCTCAGGCAGGTATATTGATATAGGGGCACTCTCATGCAGGTATATTGAGATGGGGCACTCAGGCAGGTTATATAGCTATAGGGGCTCAGGCAGGTATATAGCTAGGGGCCACAGGCAGGCATATGGGGGCTCAGGCAGGCATATAGGGGCTCAAGCAGCCGTATAGGGGCTCAGGCAGGCATATAGGGGCTCAGGCACGCATAAAGGGGCCACAGGCAGGCATATGGGGGCCACAGGCAGGCATTTGGGGGCTCTGGCAGGTGTATGGGGCCACAGGCAGGCGTATGGGGGCTCAGGCAGGTGTATGGGGCCACAGGCAGGCGTATGGGGGCTCAGGCAGGCGTATAGGGGCCACAGGCAGGCGTATGGGGCCACAGGCAGGCGTATGGGAGCGCAGGCAGGGGTATGGGGGCCACAGGCGGGCGTATGGGGGCTCAGGCAGGAGTATAGGGGCCACAGGCAGGCGTATGGGGGCTCAGGCAGGCGTTTGGGGGCCACAGGCAGGCATATGGGGCCAAAAGTAGGCGTATGGGGGCCAAAGGCAGGCGTATGGGGGCCACAGGCAGGTATATGGGGCCACAGGCAGGCGTTATGGGGGCCCAGGCAGGCGTATGGGAGCTCAGGCAGGCATATGGGGCCACAGGCAGGCGTATGGGGGCCACAGGAAGGCATATGGGGGCTCAGGCAGGCCTATGGGCCACAGACAGGCGTATGGGGCCACAGGCAGGCGTATGGGGGCTCAGGCAGGCGTATAGGGGCCACAGGCAGGCATATGGGGCCACAGGCAGGCGTATAGGGGCCCAGGCCGGCGTATGGGGGCCACAGGCAGGCGTATGGGGCCAGGCAGGCGTATGGGGCCACAGGCAGGCGTATGGGGGCTCAGGCAGGCATATGGGGGCCACAGGTAGGCGTATGGGGCCACAGCGGCAATGGGGCCACAGGCATGCGTAGGCCACAGGCAGGCGTATAGGGCCGGCAGCATATGGCCAGGCGGGTATAGGGGCCACAGGCAGGCGTATAGGGACCGCAGGAGGCGTATGGGGGCTCAGGCAGGCATATGGGGCCAGGCAGGCGTCATGGGGCCCAGGCAGCGTAACCGGGTCGCCTACGTGCCGATGAGTGCTCCGTGACCCGCATGTCGGGTCGCGGGCGTGCTCATGCCCGAGGAGGTTCCCCTGTAAACTTACCCGGCCACGCTCCTGCTGTAGTCTCTGTCCCGCGCGCCGGCAGTATTAAATTTAAAGGGCTAGCGCGCCGGTAATTCATTATTGCTGGCCGCTGCCCCTATTTAAGCCTGTCTCTTCCTGGTTACCCTGCCGGATCTTTAGTGCCTTACCGCCTACTGCGATAGCGTTTCCTGAGTCTAGTTCTGATTACCGTGTACCGTACCTTCTTGCCTCCATCCCTCGACCACAAACCTTTGCCGCCTGTCCTGACCTTATTGCCTGTCCCCGACTACGAGCCTGCCTGACGATTCTGTACCACGCTATACCTTGGCTGCCACTGCAAGCAAGTCACGTCAGGGGTAGCGACCTGGTAGACTCCCACCGCAGCAAGTCCACCCCGCTTTGCAGCGGGCTCTGGTGAAAACCGGGACCTAATTAGATTCCATTCCCTGGCGAGGCTTTCACCATCACTTGCGGTGATCCAATGGATCCACTGCTACGAACCGTTACAATAAGATCAGGCCATGGATCCCGCCAAGGTGCCTCTACCGAGCGTCTCTGACATCACCACCATTGTGGCCCAGCAATCGAAGCAGATCGCGCAGCAAGCGCAGCAGCTTAACCAGCTGTCTGCTATGATGCAGCAGCTCCTCGCCACTCAGCATCAGCAGTCGGCTGAGGTGGCTCCTCCCGTGGCAGCCGTTCCGGGGCTGTCCATGCCGACGAAGTTTCATGGGGACCCAAAGGCCAGCAGGGGCTTCATCACCCTGTGCTCCCTCCACGTGGAACTCATGGCTGGTCAGTTCCCGTCGGAAAGGTCCAAGGTGGCCTTCGTGGGCAGTCTCATCTCCGGAAAAGCTCTGGCCTGGGCGACTCCACTCTGGGACCTAGGCGATCTGGTCACAGCTGATCTTGTAACATTCCTACAGGAGTTCCGCTGTGTCTTTGAAGAGCCTGCCCGTGCTTCGTCTGCCAAGACCGCCTTACTGAACCTGCAGCAAGTGAACTCCTCCGTTGGTGACTATTTCGTGCAATTCCGCACACTAGCATCGGAGTTGGCTTGGAACGATGCAGCATTGTGCGCCACGTTCAAGAAGGGCCTCTCTAGCCAGATTAAGGATGCCGTCTCCACCCGGGACCCCCCGTCTTCGTTAAGTGAGCTCATCCATCTGGCGACCCGGATTGATATCCGTTTCTCGGAGAGACATGAGGAGCTCCGCCAAGAGCATGAACCAGACCGAACACGTCGTCTACCTCGTCTTGCGCCAGTGTTTCTACGGCCTTCACTGCCTTCTTCCCAGCCAGCCGTGGAAGAGGCCATGCAAGTGGATAGAGCCCACCTGACTCCGCAGGAACTTAACCGACGACGTAAGGAGAACCTATGTCTCTACTGCGGCAGCCCTGAACATCTCCTCAGGAGTTGCCCGCTCCGTCCGCAACGTCCGGGAAATGAGCGCACCTAGGCTTCATGGGAGAGGCGTCCCTAGGTGTGAGCAACCCCTCTCCTCACCTGACTATACCCGTACTAGTCGGGTTTGGACCTGAAATCCGGTTTCACGCCTCGGCCTTCCTGGACTCTGGTTCAGCCGGGAACTTTGTGGATGCGGCCTTGGTGTCCAAGTATAACCTCCTGGTGGTCCGCCTGGAGAAACCTCTGGCCATCTCCTCTATCAGTGGAGAGATTCTCAATGATCCGGTCCTGTTTCGTACCGAGCCCTTGTCCCTACAAGTTGGGGCACTCCATAAGGAGAGACTGTCGTTTTATGTGTTACCTCGGTCATCCTCGTCTTCCTTGGCTGCAGCAACATGCCCCGGTGCTGGATTGGAAGACGGGCGAAGTCTTGCGTTGGGGACAAGGTTGTCGTTCCTGCTGTTTGGTGGCACCTCGCTCTGTGCTTCCCGCTTCTCCTCCACTTACATCTAAATCACTGGCGGGCCTCCCCGCACCCTACCGAGAATTTGCGGACGTGTTCTCGGAGAAGCAAGCGGAAACTCTACCTCCTCATCGTCCCCATGAAAGCCCAATCGACCTGCTACCCGGCACATCCCCTCCCCGGGGCAGGGTCTATGCACTGTCTGTACCAGAGACTCAAGCCATGGCTGCTTACATCCAGGAGAATCTTCAGAAGGGGTTCATTCGTAAGTCCTCCTCACCTGCCGGGGCCAGGTTCTTATTCGTGTCTAAGAAAGATTGCTCTCTATGTCCCTGTATAGATTATAGCGGTCTCAATAAGATCACCGTGAAGAACCGGTATCCCTTGCCGTTGATCACCAGCTGTTCGATCGTCTCTGTGGAGCCAAGATCTTTACCAAACTAGACCTACGCGGAGCTTATAATCTCATTCGGATCCAGAAGGAGATGAGTGGAAGACGACCTTCAACACTCGAGATGGTCACTTCGAGTACCTGGTGATGCCATTCGGGCTCTGCAATGCTCCTTCAGTCTTCCAGGAGTTTGTCAACGATGTCTTCAGAGATCTCTTATACACCTGTGTGATTGTCTACCTGGACGACATCCTGATTTTTTCATCTGACCCAGAGTCTCACCAAGCCCATGTGCAACAGGTTCTCGGGCGTTTACGCGCTAACCATCTTTACGTAAAGTTGGAAAAATGTCTCTTCCACAAGACCAGTCTTCCTTTTCTCGGCTACATCATCTCGGACAAGGGTTTACAGATGGATCCCACTAAATTGTCTGCCGTCCTGCAATGTCCACGTCCAGTAGGCCTCCGTGCCATAAAGAGATTTTTGGGCTTCGCCAACTATTATAGGCAGTTCGTGCCCAACTTCTCCTCACTGGTGTCCCCAATCGTGGCCCTCACCAGAAAGAATGCTAACCCGAGGCTTTGGCCACCAGCGGCTGAAGAGGCTTTTGTAAAGCTAAAATCTGCATTTGCTTCCGCACCCAAGCTTTCTAATCTCTCAACCATCCTTTTATGGGGAAACGCATTGGGAATATCAGTAACTTCGGAGTGCAAGGAATTAATAGGGTTAATCTACTACGGTATATGCACCCTTTTTGGGGTGGTAGCTCTGCTGTATGGGAAGGGCTTAACAGGGATTCCTATGGCGCTTACTATTTTTTGCAAACCGGCTTCTTCTGAGAAAAATAACGCATATCTGCATAATTGCTATTTTCTCTGAAATAAGGACATCAGTACCTCATTAAGACAAAAAGCAATAGACATGGCAATGTGAGTAATAAGCCTTTCTTACTTATCTACACTTATTGTCCTTACGTATTTTGGTATATGCTCTCAAAGTAAGTCCCATATTCTTCAGCTCTTCGGTTACAGATCTCATATATTTTGTTTAATCTTGATGTTAATATTCTTTTCTAATAACGTTCTCTCATTTAGAGGTTTTTAGTAGTTTTGTAATTAAGTTATGTTGTAACCCTGTTGTATATTCAGTGAGATATGTTTGAATAGAGGTTTACTAATATCTCAATACTTCAGTGATAGGGTCACAGGTAAATACTTAATCTATGGATGGTTATTTGGATGCTCTGTAAGCGTCTAGCTTTAGTACATCTTTAGGACACACCAGTTCTGAAGGCTTACTACTGCCTTGCTGGGCTCATTGTCTTATGCCCCGCTGGTTTGCTCATGTATACTTTATAGTACCCACTGAGGATTCCATTACTATCATGATCTATACTTTTTGGAGATTTTCCTAAAATTATGGATATCTTAAGGGTATACTAGGTTTAGATTGCTAGATTTTTGGGGTAGTTTCTCCATTAAGGATAAGAGCAGGGATATATGTTAATGGTCAGTACTTTATACACTCCTCTCCCTCTTCATCCCTCACAGGTTAACAGGTTTACAGGTTAACAATTCATTGAGCACAATTGTACTTATCATCAACTGTTACCTCTTTGATCAAAATACTCAAGGGTGGTAAGTCATTATATTATTTATGTTTACATCAGTACTTAATTTTAATGTATAGGATTAAACGTTATGTTTTATAAGGGCTCGATTGTTTCTCTATGCTCCCCCTACCGTTTTACTTTCAATAGACCACTGGGGATACTGTCTCCCCGTAGTCTTTGACACATGTCACGCTGTTGAACAGAATAAGTAGATGGCATGGAACAGTTACGTTTTAGTTAACGTACCCAATGGAATGTTATTAATTACATGTGGGGAGTGGCAAGAAGAAGCCAAGACTGTGGTATTAAGGGATAAATCCCTCTGATATGGAAAAATCACTTTCTTCTCATTCACTATCCCAATTAATTTTATGTCCAAAAAGTGCACAGAATGTTTATCATCAAATGTAAAATGTAAGTTCATTTAATTGTTATTGATGTAATGCGCAAAATTTGCCACATCCCTTTTAGATCTAATGGGATGGAGGTTGTCTATGTAATAACCATACCATCTGATAGGGGAGGAAAAAGGGTTGTCTTCTGAAAACAGAAAATATTCTTTCCATATAAATGTTTGCAAAAGATGGTCAGAATGTGTCTACCACTGATTCTGTACATTTTTGTACAAACAAAATTGATTATTGAAAGAAAAATAGTTGCATTGTAAAAAATACTCCACAGAAATGACAACAAATTAATTTAGAGTGCCAAAATTGTACACTATGCAACAGTACATTAGCATTGTGATGTAGTGTCTTGCTTACACCATCAAACTGTAAGGGACAGTCAGGGGCTTACGAGAAAACACAGACAGAGTGAGGCCCTGATGCTGGTCCCAACCACTGTCCCTGCCTCTTGGGGGTGCCCAACTCCTTACTAGGTCGGCCCCAACCAGAAGACTGAGAGCTACTCTGAGCCAAGTGAGACGCAAGACGAAGACGGACAAACACAGAACAAAACAGGGGAAGTCAGACAGGCCAGGTCAGCAACGATCGGGCAGTGCAGTACAGAAACAGGTGACAGAAGAGTAACGAGAGTCCAAGCCAAGGTCAAAAGGTACAGCAGAATCCAAGCAGAAAACTATAGGCAGAGAGGAAACCATATAGCAGGCGAAGAAGAAAGGAAGCTGAGTCCTTTTATAGGAAACAGGAGAAGGTAGAACAGAAGTGATAGGTAACCAGGAATGTCAATCAAACAGGAGCAGGTTAACCAAACAAGTGCTGGAAGATTCCTGGCCACGGGCGTTGGCCAGGAATCGATTACACATAAAGAGCTACAGGACGAAGTTCACACTAGTAGTAGAAATATACAGTATTAAAGGGGTTTTGCCAGGAAGTGCCTTATCTGCTAAGAAGCAAAAGTAAACAAGCCACGCTGAGCTGAGAGAGAGAGAGAAAGAGACTGCCAGAGAACAGAGCCATGCATAAGGGATCGTGTGCAATGTTCACTCAAAAAATCACACTACAACTAGTAGATTCTGTATACAAAAGACAACATATTTCTCCCCAGCCCCTTGAAAGCTTCTTCACGCTCCCTTTCATCAGATAAGAAGTGTGCTCTGTGCAATCCCAGCCAGCAGCTCCTGTCACTCTGCCTGGTCGTATCTAATGCAAGCTTTTAAGTAACTAAGGGCAGGTAAGGCAGCCTGGAGCTCTCTCAGGCTGCAATTTTTGTAATCACATATATTTAGAAAAGTGATTAAATACCCATTTTGGAGGATCCCACGTCGACATTACATCGTGGCAAAACCCCTTTAAGTCATAAACCACAGTTTACGTCATACTGGCCGTGGCCGGCGACCAGAGCCAAAAGCCGGGAGTCTGTCGGGCACAATCATGACACAAACTCTATAGTGGTCGAGTATCCCTGGAGGACTAAGAAAAAAACTAAAAAAATTAGGAGGAAAAAAAAAATTAGAAAAATGTTTTAGAAAATTCACAATATTCCCTTCTCCCACTTACTATGTTAAAAAACAAGAACTTTAAACATATCTACATCTGTAACAGTCTGTTCTAATTAAATATAATCTTATTTATCCTGAGTGGTGAACGCTGTGATTGTCTTGCTTTCACTAAAAATTGGTATTGTCCTGGAGTAATCGTGGATATACACTGTGCAGTGGGTGACAAAAGTATTCCTACACCTTGAACTGTTCCTCATTTGTAGATGTTATAGCCACAAACGTAAATGTATTTTATTGATATTTTATGTGATAAAGCAACACAACGTAGCAAGTATTTGTGAAGTGTAAAGAAAATGATCCGTGACTTTCCAATTTTTTGCAAATTAAAAACTGAAAAGTGTGGGGAGCATATGTATTCAGCCCCCCTGAGTCAATACTTTGTAGGACCACCTTTAGCTTCAATGATAGGTGCAAGTGTGTTGGGGTATATCTCTACCAGCTTTGCACATCTAGCGGAATTTTTTGAAAAAAAAGCTGTAGCTCAAACAGATTGATTGACGGAAGTATGTAAACAGCAATTTTTAAGTCCTGCCACAGATTCTCAATGGGATTTAGGTTTGGACTTTGACTGGGCCATTTTAACATGTGAATATGCTTTGATTTAAATTATTCCATGGCGTTGGCATTTAGGCCAGAAACTTCAATTTTGGTCCCATCTGACCAGAGCACCTTATTCCACATGCTTGCTCTGTACCCTGGAATCGCTTTCTGCAAATTGCAAATGGGACTTCTTATTGCTTGCTTTGAAAAATGGCTTTCTTCTTGTTACTCTTTCACAAAGGCCAGATTTGTGGAGTACATGACTAATACGAAGTAGTTGTCCTGTTGACAGATTCTCCCACCTGAACTGTGGAGAGTGGCCCAGTGTCTATTCGCTGCTTCTCTAATTAGCACTTTCCATGTCTGGGCTGTTAGTTTAGTTGGACGGCCATATCTTGGTAGGTTTGCAGTTGTTACATACTCCTTCAATTTAAAGATGATGGATTGAACATTTTTCTGAGACATGTTCAGAGCTTGGGCTATTTTTTTTTTTACCTTTTTTTTCTATTATAAAGGGTAAAGCAGGACACATTGCTATATGCCAGGAAGGTAAATAAAACATCAGCCCCACTTATAGACTAGCATATGGTCGGTGTAATGAATTTAATTACATTTCTTTAAGTGGTGAAGCACGTATGCGTGCCAGAAGTACAAGTCTCGTATGGAGTAATTTGACTTTCATGATGTACAGGGTTCTGCTGCAGCACTTGAAGCTTATGGTGACAATACACCAGAACTGGGGTGATGCATTGAACACAGCAGTGTGCTGTGTGGAATAAAAAGTCACTTCCCAGCGTCTCCGTAAATACACGCTGACAGACGCGGCATATGACGTCATACTTAGAAGACCGGCGCATGCAAAGGACACTAAAAGCATCTATAGCAACCTATTGTTTAATAGATATCGCTACACATTCGCTAATAATGTAAATAAAGGGGTATTTAGTGGCAAATAAGTAGCAGATGAATTACTACTAAGGAAGTCAGCAAAGAGAAAAGGGATACAGACGAGCAGTAGACAGTCATAGATTTACCATAGATAACAAAATACAAACATGGAAAAATATAGCTCAAATTCAAATATAAAGTAAAGCCAAGTGGAAGAATGGCAGCAGATGGTAATTAGTAACACAAATGCATAGTGTAGACAACATATAAAATGATAATAAAGTAGGAATATATGTGTATGTATGTAACACAAAAATGAATATACATATACATGACCAAGAATATGTACCAAAATAATGGTAGCAAGACAAATATATCATCAGATGAAGCAGCTGAAATCCAGCTGTTCATTGAGCCCAAATGGGGTAATCATCTTTAATGTAAAAATCCAAAAGGGTTCCTTCTGTAAAAGTTGTTTGTTGAGGTCATCTCCATGAATGGCTGAACATATCATCAATGCTCATACATTGCCAATGTCTGGGATCACCACCATGTGTTTGCCAGATACTTTGGGCAACAGGAGTATCACGCTGGTGCCAAATGTCACCCAAGTTCTCCCTAATCTTCCTGCGTAACTTCCTCTTACAGATCAGGTCACATGAACATCTGATAACATAGATCACAAAGGTAGGTTTGAAATTGCTAAAATGTTTATTGGCAAAATTTTCTTTCATATGGGGACCAGAAAAGAACAACCCTTTTGTATCCTTTTACATGTAACGCAATCCATGAATTAAAAAAAAATCTTTAGGTTGTTGAAGCCAGATTTCTCTCCGCAGGGAAACAAAGTGGCTATGGACCAAATGGTCTCTAAGGTTTTTCTTTGTCAATATGTTACAGATGGGTAATTAACTATGTATTTCTTGATATCAGGATCCATATGTAGGACATGCCAATACTTCTGAAGAATTTGTCTAAATGATGAAACTGCATTGTCAAATGTGCCATTAATCCGAATGAGATAAATGGAAACACTCGCAAACCTATTTGTATTTGGGACCAAAAGATGTGACCTTTCTTGTGAGAGTGCCCCCCTGACATGCTTCTCTGTGTATGTAATCCGGATAGCCCTTGCATCAAAAGCCATTCCTCAGGTCCACTGCCTAATCAAGGAAATAAGACTTTGAGGAACAGATTTTTCTCACCTGAAGATACTCTCTGCGGGGGATCCCTCTTTTAAGGGGTAACGGGTGACTCCTATCCTACTGTAATAAGAAGATTTTCAATACATGGAAGTTGAAAATTTGCCAGAGGGTAGTTTTTACATACGAACATCTAAAAAGGGCAAGATGGTGGCCTCAATCTCTAATGTGAAATGCAACCCATATGAATTTACATTAAGTTGTTCCACCATCAGATGTCCCATTCCAAATGATAAAGATATCCTCAATGAATCTGGCCCAAAGGTTAATTCTGTCAGTAAATATGGGAGGTTCATCACCAAAAACTTTCATGGTCTTCCATCAGCCAAGATCAAGGTTGCCATAAGATGGTGCACTAGGGCTACCCAGAGCTGTCCCGCATAGCTGGTGGAAGACCCTGCCATCAAACAATTTTATTTTTAAACCTAACCTTGCCATATACTTTGCCACAACTTATCCCTTGTCTGTCTGGCGTGTTCCTTGGTTTTCAGGATGCTGTTTGTTCACTAATGTTCTCTAACAAACCCCTGAGGCCTTCACAGAACAGTTGTAGTTATACTAAGAATAAATTACTCTATTTACTATTTAGCCAATTGGTCCCACTACATTTTATTTAAGGGTATCAGAGTACAGCGGATCCAAGTACAGATTTGAAGAGGTTGTCCAGATCTACTTTTTATAAAAAATTCTTGCTGTTGTCACAAAATCTTTAGCATAATACAGTAGAACCAAAATGTGATTCAAAACCTGGCCTCTAGTGTAAAGTGTAAGTCTGCAGCACAACAATTTACTTCATGGAAATCTTACAGATTTTTTGTGGATTTTCCTGTACTTATATCTGGCTGCTGGTTGAAGTTGTAGATCGTGCGCCTACTGTGTGCGCTCTGACGTTGAATGTTGCTCCCAACTCTGCTCACATGCCAAATGCGCCTAATTTTCAAATGCGCCGCAAAAGCAATTATGACAAAAATTCGGAGGAAGCCATAAAGGGCGCCCCAGCATGCGCCCTAATCCATACATGCGCCGTGAAGACATGCGCTCCAAAACAAACCTACGCGCCGTTAACAAATCCGCAGAACTAACAAATGCGCTTAATTTTGAAGTAAACAAGCCAGAGCGCCCAAACAGGCGCCCCAAGCAACACACTCGCTGAAAAAGGCGCAAAGCAGGCGTAAAGCATTCCAACAGATGCAAATACAACCACTTTATAAAACTAGCACAGAACAAATAAGGAAAAACATTTCGAGTGTATGATACTTTATGCCGCATTCAAACTGGAGTGCGGACGCCACTTTTGGAACATGTCGCCCTAAACATATATGTATGTGTATACTTTACCCTATGGACAAAACCCTATAGACAAGTATATGAGGCTGGAGAGGAAGGGGCATTTCCAGACATGACTGAATAGTTTAGATGCTACCTATGTGATCAATGTGCAAAGTTCCCCTCTATTATTTCAATGTCTGCTGTATGCAGAGGGAAACCTTCTTCTCATTCATATAACTTTATATTCAAATGGATGTTTGCTTTATATTATGATAAACTGAATTTTTCCAAGTCTGTCTCCTGAGGCCAAATGCTTGTTTAGTGGGAAGAACTGAATTCATGTTCAGGCATCTCAAACTCAGAAATTATTCCAGGCAGATACAAAATATTTTAAATTGAAAGCAGGTATACTGCGGAAGGAAAACCGGCAGTCTGGAAAGATTAACCCTTGTTTTCTTCATAAGAAATATTTAAAACGACAAATGGTGAAACTATTGAACTGTTTAAGAGAGGCAAGTTGCAGCTAACAAGGAATCCTAAGAAATAGGAATGTACACTCACCGGCCACTTTATTAGGTACACCTGTCCAACTGCTCGTTAACACTTAATTTCTAATCAGCCAATCACATGGCGGCAACTCAGTGCATTTAGGCATGTAGACATGGTCAAGCAAATCTCATGCAGTTCAAACCGAGCATCAGTATGGGGAAGAAAGGTGATTTGAGTGCCTTTGAACGTGGCATGGTTGTTGGTGCCAGAAGGGCTGGTCTGAGTATTTCAGAAACTGCTGATCTCCTGGGATTTTCACGCACAACCATCTCTAGGGTTTACAGAGAATGGTCCGAAAAAGAAAAAACATCCAGTGAGCGGCAGTCCTGTGGGTGGAAATGCCTTGTTGATGCCAGAGGTCAAAGGAGAATGGGCAGACTGGTTCGAGCTGATAGAAAGGCAACAGTGACTCAAATAGCCAACCATTACAACCAAGGTAGGCAGAAGAGAATCTCAGAATGCACAGTACGGCGAACTTTGAGGCAGATGGGCTACAGCAGCAGAAGACCACACCGGGTGCCACTCCTTTCAGCTAAGAACAGGAAACTGAGGCTCCAATTTGCCCAAGCTCATCGAAATTGGACAGTAGAAGATTGGAAAAACGTTGCCTGGTCTGATGAGTCTCGATTTCTGCTGCGACATTCGGATGGTAGGGTCAGAATTTGGCGTCAACAACATGAAAGCATGGATCCATCCTGCCTTGTATCAACGGTTCAGGCTGGTGGTGGTGGTGTCATGGTGTGGGGAATATTTTCTTGGCACTCTTTGGGCCCCTTGGTACCAATTGAGCATCGTTGCAACACCTTGTGGAATCTATGCCACGAAGAATTGAGGCAGTTCTGAAGGCAAAAGGGGGTCCAACCCGTTACTAGCATGGTGTACCTAATAAAGTGGCCGGTGAGTGTATGTAGCTAAAAGTAAGGGAATCTTATTTGCCATTACGTAAAGTTGGACATTCATGCTGTATTTTATGCACTCTACTCCAGGAGTCCATAAGAGATAATAAATGAAAAAGCTCAATGTTAAAGAAATACTCCAAACAGACTACAAATGGCATTATCCAGTCAATGGAAAACAATCTTAGACCAGGTTCACACGTGGCGGTCTTATCACAGTCAAAGGGAGGCTACAATGCAACAATACTTCACTTTTTTGTAATATGTAAGGTTTTCTTTTTATTTCATTTTTAAATTTTTTTTCTAAAATGGTAAAAAATTGTCATTTTCTTAATGTATATTTATTTTTTAAACAGCAAATATGGCACTAAAACAAGGTTTATAATTGTCACGTTTCTCTTACAGACATTCATATATAGTATCTCACAAAAGTGAATACACACCTCACATTTTTGTAAACATTTTATTTTATCTTTTAAAGGGGTAAAACTGAAGATATGACACTTTAACACAATATAAAGTAGTCACTGTAAAGCTTGTATAACAATGTAAATTTGGTGAGCCCTCAAAATAACTCAACAAACAGCCATCAATGTCTAGACTGCTGGCAACAAAAGTGAGTAAACCCCTAAGTGAAAATGGAGACATTGGGCGACATGCATGACATTTGGTGTGTTCCCGCCAAATTTCATGCGCATAATAATGGCATAGAATGCGCCTAATTTATGAACCTGCTCTACAGCGGGTCATAAATCAGGCATATTCTAGCGCTCGGGGGACATTTCTGGCTCAGGTAAACCACTTTGAAAATGATATACCTGTTTCAACTGTAAAACACCTAGAAATGTCGTAGTGAAGCTACAAATATGTAGCTTATTTACGGTTCTAGTGCGTCCCGCCTCCTGCATGCCCCCCGAGATCGGGTGCATTACAAAGCGCCGCAGGCGCTATCTGTAATCTGAAATATCTGTAACTGAGGGTACTTTCCAGACGGCAACTCACTTTAAAAGTGTTGACAGTAAGAGCTACATCCACTTTAACAGTGCCCACCATCGCCCATGGAAAGAAAACATTCCGTATGGGCAGCTCTGTCGGATCAGGAAAAATTGCTCAGAAGACACTACATTTATAAATCAAGCTTCCTTCATTAAACAAAGATTCAGGGAGAAAAGTTACCCCATACAGTTATTGGATAATGCCCTGGAAAAAACGATGAAACTCAAGCAACAGGACTGCTTGATCTACAATATAGACAAATAGAAGGACTTAGAATCTGACAAGAAACAGGAGGAGCGCCAAAAATTCTCCCTTATTACACAATATACTTCAGCACACCCTGAAATCAAAAATACTTTACAAAAACATTGGCACCTTTTAAAGAAGGATTCTTTTTTAGGACCTCTTATTCCTGATAAACCATCGCTTATATTTAGGAGGGCCCCTAATATTAAAAATCTGGTAGCCCCAAGTCAAACTAAGTGCCAGAAAGACATAACCAGCGGTGAATTAAAACATCCGGGCAACTCCGCCTGTGGTTCCTCTAATTGTCTGTGTTGTAATAGTATTAACAGCACGCAACAATTCATATCAAACACGACTAAAGAGTTTTATAACATTAAACAGAGTCTAAATTGCAAAAGCAGTTTTGTTATCTATATCATTGAGTGTAGCTGCCATCTCCAATATGTGGGCCGCACAACACGACCTCTACATATGAGACTCAATGGCCATAGAGCATGCATTAAGCAAGGGGAACTCAGAGTGTAGCTCGTCACTTTCTGGAACACCATAATCAGGATTTCAGTCTTCTAAGAATTACCCCTATAGATCAGGTCCCTCAGCATAAAACCAATAGGTTTCAGCTTCTGCAGAAACGTGAGACCTATTGGATGTTTAATCTCCAGACCATAAGCCCAAAGGGTATGAACGAGGCAGTGGAGCTCATTTATTAAATCATTGTATTTTATTGTGGATTGTTTTCATTTTTATATTTTGATATTCACATACACTTTATATTCTAATGTTATGTTTACTCTTAAACGTCTGGTAAATGCCGTGGTTTATATGTTTCAAAAGTCATTATAAAACCCATAGAGCGTCGCTCGCTTTTCTATTGGTCTAGAGAGTCGAGCCCCCTCGTCTCTGAGCCAATCAGGGGCCGAGCTATTTTTCCCCATAGGAATACATGACACGAGTAGCTCGCATCCTGATTGGTCATTGGAGACGAGCCCCCGTATTTTCAACCAATCATTCAGACCCAATAGTTCCCTATGGATACTGGGATTATAGACACGCTCATTCTTACGCCCTTTTCTAAGTAACATGAGCGCAACTGTACTTATTGGTCAGTTTATATTTGCCGCCGACTCCGAGCCAATCACTGCAGTCCTTCTTCTTTTCTGACTATTTCAGTATAGATGTCCGCCCTTCCATTGGCGGCTGTTCTTTTCCCATAGAGTATAATGTAGCGGAGTAGCTCGTTCTCTGATTGGCTCAGGGAACCAAACCCCCTTTATTAGAGCTAATCACTACCCTTCTCAAGTCTTTTTTTATGTAATTTCAACTGTAATACCTACCTCCGATTGGCTAACCTTTTCCCATAGACTAATATGGCTTATCGTCGCTCGCAATCCCATTGGCTGGTTTCGCCGCCCAATGAGAAGTGCGGAATACATTTAAATGACTGTTTTTCCCGGCATTTCTTTTAATCACAATTCCTGACGTAGTGCCAGTTTTATTAGGTTTTTAAGCTCTTTTCATGAGTATATTTTACTATAAATAAAAACCTTTATTTATAATACTTCATGCCTCTCTGAGGTTTGAATAGATGAGCGCCGGGGACTGCATTTTTTTTTTTCCTCCTACTTCCACAGGGCTAGGTGTGCAATAAGGTTGCTTTCACATGGTGCATTTTTGGTGCGTTTTTGATGCGGTTTTTTTCAATGCATTTTTTGTGCAGGAAGGCACAGCAATTAATGCTGTAGATTGCTGCACAAAAATTGTGGTAAATTCATGGTAAAATCGCAGTAATTACCGTGATTTTTGCCAGCGAGTTTTGTGCAGCAATCTACAGCATTAATTGCTGTGCCTTCCTGCTCAAAAATGCACTGAAAAAATGCACCAAAAACGCACCGTGTGAAAGCACCCTAAAGGCAGAGTGTGAACTAGCTCCTGAAGCTGTGCCAGCCCCAGCTGTAGAGCAGACAAACTCAGGTGTACCCCTAGAGGTCATGATTAACTGTGCTGAGACTATAGCAGAGAATGTGTGTCCTGGGGTGCATGACAACTGGAGACATGTGTTAACACTACAGACTCAGGTGGAGCTAATGTGGTTGCCCCTAGCAACAAGGTGTCCTCTGCATCTCCTGTTGTAAAAACCTGTGAATATGAGTGTCTGGCAGAAGGGTGCGAGGTGTCTGTCTACCAGTGACCCCAGCGTGCAGTGTGTACCTGATGGCAGCGTGCAAGTTGCAGGTAATCTGTGCCCAGGGATTGATAGCCACCAGTTCTGTTTGACTGCTGTTGGTCCCAGAGAGGAGCCTTCCTGTTTCAGTGTGCGGCCTGAAAGGGAACTGGAGAATCCTCTCCTACAATGTGTAAGGAGACTAGTTTAATGAGGGTATGTCCAGACCCCAGTGCGGTGTATGCCTGCATGAATGACGCCTCAGAGAGTGATGAAGATACCTGTGTAGAAATATGTGTGCTGAGGCAGATTTTGTGTGCAGCCCTTTACAGTGTTTTACAGAGTGGACACTCTGTGATAGAGAGCCAGATTGTAGCACTGCAGAGTATGAAGAGAAATGTCGTGCTGGGACCTGTAGTCCTACTGATTTCACTTCGTCCAAGGGTTGCTGTATTGCCAGTAGCTTTTACTGCCATGGTCACAAAGACTGCAGTGTTGGAAGGAGTGAGCTGCTGGACACCACAGAGGTGGGTGTATGCTTGAAACCTACTGAGAGGGAGAACTATAAAGATAATGGCCTGGCGGCTATGACTGATGTCCTATTTATAAACGTGTTTGCCGTTGACTCCAGCGCACAATGTGAGTTTGACTGTGAGCAAGATATAGGAGTGTCCCTGATAGAGATTGAGAATTCTCCTTTAGAGATGGTTACAGGAGACATGCAGGAAGATCTGCAGAGGGTCTGCTGCTAGACAGTGCCAGTGAGAATTGTGCACAGGGGAAGGTGACATCTGACATTGGTGAGGTGCCAGGTAATGTCATAATGGCAGACAAAGTGTCTATAGAGGTTGTCCATAGTGACTCTGAAATTATTAGCATGCCTGCTGGTTGTGAGGAGGTGTGTATTGCAGTTACACAGGTGGATAGGGGGACAAACGAGTCCTCAGACATTGGAAACTGACCTGGTAAAGAAGCTGAGAACATCAGCAGATGTTTCCTAGGTGTAGCCATTGTCTGTAATAACCCGGTGACCGCTGACCTACAGGTTAGGGGTGGCACAGAGGTAAATGGTGCCACAGTCGGTCCTGCTGCAGTGGAGGGTATCATCACTGAGGTGGTTGAGGCCAGTCTGAAATGTTCCCCTGTGTCAGAAGATCTGTCTGCCAATACCATACTACCAAGGATGGCGATCCAAAAGCAAAGGGCCAAGACGCCGTCCCAGCATGAGCGAGTCGTCACAAAAAAAAATTATATATATAAATATATATATATATATATATATATATATATATATATTTTAAAATTTGGCACAGTTTATAGCAGTTACAATGCTTAATCATGAAGGATATCTGGTGTGCCATTCTGGTACTTGTAGTTCCATAGCAGCTGCCAAGAAACTACATGTCCCAGCCCACAGATTCTGCACCCATATGAATAGGACATGTACTCCACACTCGCTGGGGGTATGTTTTTACCTTAACATAGATTTCTCCGCCTTCCTCCATTGTTATATATATGTAGTAATCCGAATATGATCCAAGTATGATAATTTAAAATACGTACGACACCTTTTCTGGTTTACACCCATCAAAATACTAGTAATGTTAAAAAAATGTTAAAATTACATAAAAATAACAAAAACCCCACAAAAGAGGTGCAAATATTGGAGAATAAACAGAGCACAAAGAAATGTTAGTGTATTCAAACTTGCGTGTAGTAAAGAAATTAAAAATGTGTAATCAGGAAGGGGCGTATGCAACCTGGTCAGGAACTGGTCAATGTTGATGTAATGCATAGCGTATCGTGTTTTAATGGGGGGAGGTTTTTTTTTCTCCCTACCCTGAGTGCAATTTAGCCTAGGGACGACCCTGGGTAGGTAGGTATATAACCCTTGTAGGTAGGTATATAGACCCCCAGTCAGTAGGTGGGTTTAGAGGTCCCCCCAGTTGGTATATATATATAAGCCCTTAGTAGGTGGATAGGTATGTAAGCCCCCTGTAGTTAGGTATGTTGGCCTACTCTATGTAGATATATAAGCCTCCTGTAGATATATACTGTAAGTGGCATAACGTCATCACACTGCTTACACCGTGATGCTGCCCCCAGCATCTCCTAGGACAAATGCCTAGGCCTAGAAGACTCAGTGTTGCAGGATATACGGTGAAACCCTTGCATCAGGCCGCCTGTGAAGCTGATCTGTATATAAAGTGCTGTCCACCTGGAGAAATGGCCCTGGTGCCCATTCACTAGAAAACTATAGAGGGGAGTATATGAGAGAATGGGAGTTGTATTCTTTGGTCATACTTTTGGTGGTGATCTCTACCAATCCTCCCTTACTTTCAGGGCTGGAACAGTGATGACGGGATCTGCACTATGGGTCTTTAGTTTTTTCCCCAACACAAAGTTAGGTGTATGCTCCTGCCTGAGGTTGAAATGCCCTTGGTGGTCATTGCTAAAGAATAGCAGGAAACAGTATGGAATTAAAGGCAGGTATTACTCGTGGAACTTTTGCTTAAAGGGAAGTTCCAACCATAGACTATAATGGCATATTGCTAGGGAATGCCATCAAAGTCTGATATGTGTGGGTTCTACATCTGGAACCTGCACTTCTCTCAGAAATGGGCCCCGGAAAGTTATGACTTAGAATAGAGTGCTAATCGCACAACTGACCATGGCTCTTACCTGTACTCGGAACTCTGATAGAACAGAATGGAGAGTCATGCACAAGCGCTACCAGCTCTCCATCCAGAACCAATACTTTCTAACTAGAACTGGAACACACTTCAACTGCCAGCCCCCTATCACTAGTGCTGACATATGTGCTAAAAACTTTTCACAACCTAGCTTTTCACTCCTGCATAGGCTATCACAAATTACAGAGTTTAATTCTTAAACGGTTGTTACAGTGTGATGACCCAGCATAAATATATATAAAACAATAGACCATTGCATCAAATACATATACAACTATATAAAAATACATAGATTATATGCATTTTATTCTTTTCTTGTAGTACAATTGAACCTGAATTTAAATTAAAAACCAACTGACTTGTAGTTTTGTCCCAGCACCTCATTAATGATGCAACCATTATGTGTAAACCTGGCCAGAGATTGGTTTCACCCATGGCATTTCAATTCAGTACTTTTAAGCCAAAACTAAGAAGGGGTTGAAAAGAGGGAGATGTTAATCCTTGCCTTTAACCTTCCTTCCATTTATAATCAATTCCTGGCAATGGCTTAAAAAACTGTATACAAATATTCAATAATGTCATGTATCTCACCTTGTGGACTGAGCAAAGCGCATTCTCCTCTCCTCATTTCAGGCCAATAGTATGCATACACAACCATGTAGCATAATATCATCTTAACAAACTGTTTAAGGAAAAGGGGTTGTTCACTTCAGTCGCTGCATCTGTCCCATTCATCCCGGTAGTAGAAGTGAATGTTCATCGTTCACATGACAGGTGCAGCCAATCACAGGCCACAACTTCACGTGCATGTGACCGATGTGGCCTGTCATTGTCTGCACCTGTCATGTGAACGATGACTGCCGAGAATAAGGCTCTGTCTACACTGCACAGAAAAACGTCAGTTTTTTCAGAGTTTTTCGTTTTCTAAAAACGCTGGAAAAACGCCTGTAATCATCTCCCATAGGCTTCTATTGTAAAAACCTCCTGCTGTCTACACTGAGCTTCTTTTTTCTGCTCGATTTTCTCACTGGTCGTATTTTGCAACCTGCGCTAAAAAAAGAAAATTTACTACAGGAGTCTATAGAAAGCGCCGACGTCTTTTGGCGCGTTTTTTGGCGTGTTTTTGCGGCGTTTTTTGCCGCGATGTTTCAATGAAAACCTCCCAGGAGACCCAAAGTCCCACTATAGTGTGTGTAACAAAGGTTTTATCTTATCAAAATTGCCTAAAAATGTCTGATGAGTCCTTTTTTGTTCCTTTTGTAATCAAATGATCAATCTTTGGTCGCTAACGATTTTTGGTCCAATTCATATTTTTTTCGCTAAAAATACGTTTTTTACAGATTTTGGCATCAAAATCTGTTTTTTTTTACAGAGTTTGATGCTAAAATCCTTTTCTAAACATATTTTGGCGCTAATAAAGTTATCTCGCTACTGATGCTGAAAATAAGTTTTTTTACGGATTTTGGCGCCAGAATACGTTTTTTACACTAAAATAATTTTTTTTACAGATTTTGCCGCTAATAACGTTATCTCGCTTCTGATGCCAAAAATCCGTTTTTTTTTTAGGATTTTGGCGCAAGAATCCTTTTTTTACGTTTTTTGTCACTAAAATAATTTTTTTTACATATTTTGCCGCTAATAACGTTATCTCGCTTCTGATGCCAAAAATCCGTTTTTTTACGGATTTTGGAGCAAGAATCCTTTTTTTACGTTTTTTGTCACTAAAATAATTTTTTTTTTTACAGATTTTGCCGCTAATAACGTTATCTCGCCTCTGACGCCAAAAATACGTTTTTTTACGGATTTTGGTGCAAAAATGTTTTTTTACGTTTTTTGACACTAAAATAATTTTTTTTTACAGATTTTGCCGCTAATAACGTTATCTCGCCTCTGACGCCAAAAATACGTTTTTTACGGATTTTGGCGCAAAATCTGTTTTTTTACGTTTTTTGACACTAAAATAATTTTTTTACGATTTTGCCGTATAACATTATCTCGTTCTGATGCCAAAATACGTTTTTTTACGGATTTTGGCGCAAGAATCCGTTTTTTACGTTTTTTGACACTAAATAATTTTTTTACTGATTTGCCGCTATAACGTTATCTCGCTTCTGATGCCAAAAATACGTTTTTTTACGGATTTTGGCGCAAGAATCCATTTTTTATGGCTTTTGGGGCAAAAATCCGTATCTTTACAGATTTTGGCGCTAATAAAGTGATCTAGCTTTTGACGCAAATAAATAAATTTTTTACGGATTTTCGGCACCAGAATCCATTTTTGGACGGATTTGGGGCTTAGTTCAATATCTTAAAAAATTTAGGCGCTAATATAACTGATCACGCTTCTGACACTAAAAATATTTTTTTTTACGAAATTTGGCGCAATAATGCGTTTTTTTGGGAATTTGGCGCTTAAATCCTTTTCTTTACAGATTTTTACGCTAATACAGTTATCTTGCTGTATGGAAAGATAATGTGGGTTTTTGTGGATTTTGGTGCAAGAATCTGGTGCAAAATTTAATAAAGTAGTAGCATGCAGCAGCAGCACAGCAAGGACAATGTGCTCAAAAGGGCTATAGTGATCTAAAGGAAGTGACTACTTAACATGTTAACTCCACCTGTAGGGTGTAGTTTATATCAAATGGCTTAATTTGTGCATACATTAAAAAGCAGAGCAAAGACGCTTCAAAAAACGCTCCAAAAAACGAAAAACGCACCAAAAAACGGCCGTTTTTTTCAGCTGCTTTTGACAGGCAGTGGACAGAAAACTCAGTTTCATGAACGTTTTTAGTAATTCGTTTTCAGGTCGTTTTTTGTCCACTGCAGTGTAGACCTAGCCTAACAGTACGGGCACTGTGACTAAACAGTAGCACCCGGGGGGTGAGTACTAACCTTTTCTCCTATTTTTAATCATACCTCAAAAGATAAAAAAGATTTTACAATTTTCAGAAACCCCCTTAAAAGTAAATTTAGGATTTTTTAAATTGTGAGGGAAATAAAAAACACTTTTCTTAAGGAATTTATTTAAGAAACAACTTGAAATGAAAAATGCAGTCCAAAAGAGATTGCTAATAAAATCCACAAAGACACAAATATACCCAGGAGCTCACTTTTGGAATTCAAACAGCAAGCTGAGAACTACAGGGTACATATTGCAGTTATGTACAATATTGAGGAAAATAGCCAATAGTTATAGGCTGCTATTCATTACAAAGACACAATGAGAGAAACATTACAAAAGATTTAACCTTTTATTTCCATGTACATAGTTACATAGTATGTAAGGCCCAAAAAAGACAAGACATCCATCCAGTGCAGCCTATTGTGCTAAAGTGTTGATTCAGAGGAAGGCAAAAACACAAATAAAGTCTTAGAAATATTATAGAAACCTTTGGTAACATATTATTGCATCATTATAGGAAATGAAACTAGTACACTTAGCTTACGTCTACACATATAATTCAAGCCCAATCACTTCATGTCGTAAGGACTGGGGGCAGATTGAGGTGGTCATCTATATATCAAGGCATCATACAGGAAAAATAATCCGTGAATGTTTTGACCTTTTACCTATAAAGATTAGTTTTATGGTTTGACATTCTCATTTGACTTATAGCAAAAATGTGATAGCTAAGTCCTATGTATAAATGAATATTTCCTCTTTCATATCCGTTACTATACCATACGTGATACTATTTATTCAGTGCCCCTATACAGACATCTCTGTTTGTCACAGGATAATGAATGCAAGAGCTTTATTCCTGACTAAAATAATTTAAAGAAGTGATTACTACGAAGAGTAAAACAGTTCCGAAAAAAAAAAAAAGCTTTTAGATTATTCGCTTGAGGGAAACTGGTATATTTATGGTGAGCCTAGAGGGGTAATTACATCTCTTAACTACGGTGACGTGATTAGTTACTTGCTGTCCACAGAAGATAGAGATGTGCAGCTCTCTCACTTCTATTCTACGGGACTTCTGAACACCATTGTCACACAGACACACATGCTTAGCTGTATGCATAACTCCAGTAGAAATGAATGGGGAGATGCTCAAACCAGGCCCCCTCTCTATTCTCTCCGGATAGCAAAAAGCCAGCAGTATCACGAAAGTTAAGAGACATGAATGACCCTTTAAGCTCACCATAAATATACCCATTTCCCTTAAGAACAGCCACAACACTGAAGTTAGGAAATTGGAATTTGGCTGTGTATACACTGTCAATGTGGCTTCTGAATACACCCCCAACTGGTAGCACACAGCTGACAGATTTATGATTAATTTCTAGAAAAAATAAGAGAGCGGAGAATTGTTATTTCATAGGGAATACTAGTATTTATGGCCACGGGTTCTTTTTAATCTCTGAGACACATTGGAGAATAGTTGTCCAAACCTGCCAATTTTGGTGGCACAAGGTGACCTTCTTATACATATGGGGCCTCCTAATTCTCCCCTGACAGATGGTATTATGTTCTGGGAAGTCATGAGGAATAGTTGTCGGCTTAAAGAATGGTTTGGACTAATGCTATTGAGGGTATATGCACACTTTTACTCTTGATGATTTTTATTTCAACAATAATATATCGTTTTTATTGCTCTAAATAACACAATGTTATATATTTAGAAATAGAACAAATTTTTGTCTGGAAGTTCACCCTTGATACTTTTGGATGTGTGTAGTATGTATTGTATTATATAGTAACAGTATGTCTGATATAATGACACACTCACACTTATTGAACAATATAAAATGTAATATGCACAGGATTAAGCTCCAGCAGTAGGTGTTATATTAAGTATGGGTATTTGGAAACTTTATTAACTGAATTATATGCTGTAATACTATACAACTTTATATCTGAGCTTCTCTTGGAAGGTGCCATAACCTGTAATCATTACTAAAGGCGAATTGTGAAAATGCAACCCAGACCTGATATCAAACAGATTCATAATGTGCCAGCCGTTCACCTTCTGCTAGTTCTGATCAAGTGGGCTGGTGATGTGAAACATCTTTCCTTGCTTTACTCTGCTGCCTAGGATGTCCAGGTTCATATGAATAAGTACGGTGTCATTCCTGCTCGTTGCCAACATTCCTACAGGTAATAGAGAACAGGCGTATAAAAAATCCAGCTGGACAGTAACTGTTCTATAAATGACTTTCGGATGTATAGAACCAAAGTACTTTGTTCTTGTAAAAGAAAAAAGAAAATATTATGGCAGCCTCTATCCGAGATTCAACCGGATGGCGCAAAATGCATTTAGTATATATGGATTTTATGTGCATGTGTATTAACCTTCAGCAAAATTGTAATACTTAAAAGGCTGCATCCACATGGCAGGTTAAAATACAGGTCGGATTCTGATTGAAAGATATTTTGACATCTTGTACGTTGTTTTGGGGATGGTTCTGTCCATAGTTTGCGGATTCGTCCATCCCCCTCAACCACTGACATGTTCATCTTCTGCCCAAAAACCAGACGGAAGAATGAACATGTTCTAAGTTTTTAGGAACGCTGGCGGTGTCAAAAAACGTCTGGCAGAAAATCTGTGCAGTGTGGACTGCTGAATGGATTTTCTATTTAAATCTATGTAAAAGGTTGACAGTCGCTTTAGAGATGGTTTTCAAATCCGAAAACTGCCTGTCATACCAACTGAAAAACCTGCCATGGGGACATGCCCTAAGAGTTTGACCTATTTAAGTTTAATGATGACAACATTAGAAGGCATCTGGATCTGGGAAATTATCCTTCCTTATAAATATAATCTAAAAGTAGTAGTATTACTATTAGCATGTCTGCTATAAAATATTCAATTAATTAGACTTCTATGAAATGTTATCTGAACCTCCAGGATATCCCTAAATTAAAGGGGTTTTCTCATCACTGCCTTTCACAGACTTGAGCTGTTTCTGTCTGTTTCAGTTTCAAATCCAGGGGCGTGTCCCTCCTTCCAGTGGGTGTGTCTTCACTCACTGAAGACTGGTGACATCATCATTCTGTGTGAGAAGTTTAAGGGAGAGGATGTCACAGCTCTGCAGACCTCCTGCAATGGTTATCTTGTCTGTAGAGCTGTCACCTCCTTCCCAGGTTGCACAAGCTCCTTGTAAGCAGAACACCTGCATTGCTGCAAGCAGTTATGCATACAGCCTGAACTGATGAAACAAATGTGAGAAATGCACTCTGCTTACCCCTCTGTTATCAGGCAGGAGGTAGAGAAAAAAAACTGCATAAGGCTGTGTTATATAAGGGGTAATGACAGTGTATAAGGCTATGTTATATGGGGTGGGAGCAGACTGTAAAAGGCTGTGTTGTATGAGGTGAGAGTGAATCAAGCAGCTAGAGACTCAGTAATTGCCGAGATCCTTCACATAGAGCTGGGAGAGGAGTATAGAGGAGCTCAGAGAAGCCTTTATTATACAGACACAGTCAGCATAGAAATATGAAGCACCTTGTTTCACTTTCATTTTACACAGCTCAGAGGGGAGTAAGCACAGAGTGCAGGCAGCCAATCACAGCACAGAGGGCATGTCCCAACAGGGCTGAATGAAATATCAGGCAGCCCATCACAGAAAAGGTGGCGTGGCACGACCTTAGGCTGCAGTTTTAGGTGTAGAAACTACAGATTAGCTTATATCTGCTATACTTAATGATTTAGGTAATGCAAAGTAATTGCAAAACTGCTTATTTTTAGTGTCCCCATCATTAGAATATTATCTTTGTTGCGAGAAAACCCCTTTAAGACTCTTGCTTCATGTATATACAGTAAGAATTGTAACTAGGCTTTAGATATCTTGGGGTTAAATATTCAGTTTGTTGACCTAGTCTTCTACAGTAGAGTACCTTGTTGGTGATCCTGCTGACACCCAGCTTTTACTGTCAGCAGTTACTTAACAATCTTTTTTTTCTCTTTAGTCTTTGTTCACACCTAAGTCGTGGTTTACATTTGTAGTGAAAACCATGAAACATTGTCAGATCCATCACATGGATAATACCAATGATGTCCAACTGACCGTATTTACTTATAATAGGTTCCATAGGGTTTCCTCATGGTTTCTGTCAAATCTGGGGGAATTTGCCACAAGAGTTCTAAATTTACCTCTAAAGTAGATGTGAACATAGGGCCACATGTATGAAAACTGTCTCGGTCTAAGACTTGTCTTGTTGCCCATAGCAACCAGAGTTTCCCTTTCATTTCATATAGTGCTTTAAAAAAAATGAAACGGGCACTCTGATAGGTTGCTATGGACAACAAAGAAAGTCATAGACCAAGACAGTTTTCACACATGTCCCCCATAATCTTGACAATGTAGCTGTTTACAGTTTATGATCCAAAGGCATGCATTACCAGATCCATTATATGGGAAACACTGCTAATGCCTGGCTGACTGCATTTACCAAAAATAGAGTCCATAAGGTTGCCTTGAGGTTCCTATCAAATCTGATAGTTTTGAACGGTGCCTCCAAAACAGATGTGAACATAGTCTTGCAGTTTATTATTGTTCATTCACTTAATGTAGTGGATATCAGCTTTTTATGCACTAAGGGCAACATGTATGTATTTTGGCGCTCAGATGCCTTTTTTTGCACGCATTAGTAGGGTAGACTGCACCTGAATCTATGAATCTGTTCTACTGCGGGTCATAGATTTAGTGCTTTCTAGCTACAAAGTGACAATTCTGTCTCAGGTAAACCACTTTTAAAGTGGTCTGTTTCAGTAGTAATGTGCCTGCATTTGCTGACCAAAAGTCATAAATGTGTAGAATCGTACGCCCAATATATACCAAAAAATGGAAAAAATTCCCTCTTAAAATCTAACTTTTAATCATATCCTTTAAAAAGTCGACTATCATAGTCAAAATCCACACAAAGGACAAACATTAGACTTAAGGACCCACAATAAATAACGGGAGGGCGGTATACAAATACCAAATCTCTCTCCTTCTCCAAATCCCCTACTTCTGTCCCTTAGCAGGGAACCTGCCCCACAAAGGGCGATCCCACAGAACTCTAGTCTACCAATCCCTGTATTATCCTCGTATCAGCTAATAACTGAAAGGAATATAACATTTTCTGGGATAAATATAGAGAGCAAAATACCAACCAATATTTAGTGATATGTGGAGTATTGAGAAACACAAAACCGGTGTTCACTAATATCTCTCCATACCCCACACTATACAACAATTCCCCAGACGCAGCTTTTCGTCCCACACTCAGGGACCTCCAATGGGGTCATAAAATAGCATTCTGATATAACATATCGGTTATTAGCACAAAGTAGCAAAAATACATAATATCTGATCACTCAAATCCCAGCCTCTTCAGCTGGTTTACCTTTCCTTTGGCTGTTTTGCCTTAAAGGAGAATCCAAAACTGGGGAGTTAGTAGTGTAGAGGAGAGTTCTGTGGGGTCACCCTTTTTGGGGCGGGTTACCTGCTAAAGGACAAAAATAGGGGATTTGGAAAGGGAGAGAGATAGGGTATATGTATACTGCCCCCCTTTAATTATTGAGGGTCCTAAAGTCTAATGTTTGTCCTTTGTGTGAATTTTGACTATGATAGTTGACTTTTTAAAGGATATGAATAAAAGCTAGATTTTAAGAGGGAATTTTTTTAATTTTTTGGTATATATTGATTTGTGCATTTTCCTCATTTAGCGAACAGGGCTGCGCCAGTTTTCAGGCTGAAAAGACGCCAGAAGTACCTACATGTCACCCTAAGTTACCTGATGACATCACTTCTCTTTTTCTGGATCTGAAATGTCCCTTTCTCCTGCATAAACAGGTTGGTGACATGTATCATAACAATACATCTGGCGCTCATCAAACCATGCAGGTAATGCCAATCCTTCTTGTTTATTTTTTTCCATAGATCATGTTATATCAGAATAAAAGTGATATCTTTCTGGTCAATAGATCAGACAGAATTCACATTTACTGTTGTACTTAGGGTTCAAGGTCTTAGGATAAACATGAACCAATTTTTCTATAAAAGCCAACGTGAATGTCAACTCTGGTTCCCTTCAAAAGACTTGGCAATGCATGCAGTGACTGAGAGCAGTGTAGCTTAAAGCTTTTGTGTGTTTTCAGTTACCCAGCAGACAGGTATGTTTTCATATTCTTCACTTTTAATTATTCCCCACTAGTACTTGTGCGCTAATCTTGAAATCTATTCTTTAAGGCTCCACAGACTACCGTCATCCTATACACTCAAGCTCACTTTAATTTACATCTGGCATCTGACTTGGAAACCAATATTTTACAGCCTTCCCCGTGGCTTTAGAGTCGTAATTGCTTGTAAGGTATTTAGGATCATACAGTATGAAAACTATAGCTAAAATTATGTAAATTGCACAAAGGAGCATGAAAACTCAGTCATACATAGCAGAAAGATACACATCTATGGACAAGCATGAAAGCAGACTACATTTTAGACAGTTTGGCTATTTCCTCCAGTATAACATTATATCTTTCTTAAAGAATAAATTTAGCCATTTAGAAATGCTGTAGAGTTGTGCTCAGATCGTGCTATGTGAATGTGTTTTGGTATACGCACTGGGAAGCTCCTGGCAGATATGCCAATACAGCCACAAGCCCCTTCTTGTCTAGATGCCCAGTGGACTGTATTCTCCAACCCAATTGAACATGGTGCATGTAGGTATGTAGATAGCACACTGGGTAGTACCATATTTACCAACTTTCCCCGATTATGCGTGAGGGTTCCGTAATTGGAGATCCCCTCCCACCCCCCTGTAAGAGTTGGCATAATCTCCTACAGCTAAGGGTCCTTTTGGAACAGCGGCACCGGAGTAGTATTATACAATGCTGCTCCAGCACCACTGATGTGCGCGCTGATGGGAGGAGGTCTGCATGATAAGTACTTACCACATTTCGCTCCTTTCTGGCTCCCAGCATTTTCGGCTTCCAGCCTCCTTACTTCCTCCTGCAGCAAGAAACAAGCTACAGGAGTTGTCCCCTGCAATCTGTCTCCTGCTTCCTGAGACCACTCAAAAGAGGGTAGGAGATAGAAGGCAGACGTTGCCCCTTGCTCCCTGTCTATTGCCCCCTGTGGCCTGGCTCCGGCAGTTGCAGAAGGTAGGAGACAGACCGCAGAGCGTAGGAGTTGCCCCCTGTGGTCTGTCCCTGGCAGTCGCAGGGGTCTAAAGACAGGCGCATAGGGCAGAAGCTGGATAACCTATCCAGGATGCAGGAAAGCTGGGTGACACTCCATCCACCAAAGGTAGCAGCCAGTTTTTCTATCATGAAAAACTGAGTGTTATCTGTGGGTGATGAGTGATACCCCACCTCCCTGCATGCTGAATAGATTTCCCAGCCTGTGTATTTTTATATGTGTAATGTTTCTGTTTATTTAAAGGTTTCCCTTTCAGTCTACTTTGGATTCAGTGGACTATGTCGGATCAACCTTGGCTCTATTTTTTTAATAAAATGGTTAAAAAGGGCTGTTGTCAGGGAGTGTGTTTTTGTGTGTTTTGCGTCAATTTTTTGCCATTTTATTCCAGTTTTAGTAATAAAGGTATCTGACAGACACCTCTCTATTACTATTGCTTGGACCCGCAGTGTTTTTTTTTTGTCACCATAAGGCTGACACTAACCCCCTGTCAGTATTACCCCAGCAGCTAGGGTAATCAGAAGAGTTGGGTAACCATCAGGTGGACCTTCTAATTTGGTGGCCTGCTTCTGAGGCAGCTGCAGGCTAGTATTTTTAGGGTAGAAAAGGACCAATATAAATGGACCTTCCCATCCTAACAGTATCAAACTGGTTAAGGAAAATGGGAAGACCCCACTTTGAAAACTATTTATTAATTGACAATCTAAACATAGGCAGCCACTGTAATGATTAAAGTAGTTGCCAATTTTTGGATTCTCAATTTTTTTCCCCCCATTTTCCATTACCAGCCAAGGTAAAACTGACAGTTGCACTCCACATCTCCACTTATTACTTTCTACCACCTCCATTCATCACCGCATATGGTACAGAAGGGGGAGCACAGGTAGGGAAGTGCTGGAAAAATAAGAAGTCTAAGATGTTTTTGTGGTAAATTCTGCAGGGACGATTCATGACTGGCAGAAGTTATCTTGACGGTCTGGACAGGATGGAGAAGAAAAGGGAACAATTCCAGTAATAGATGTCTCTGGTGAGTTCCTGGATATAATTGTACTGTAATCACAATAGTTTGCAGAGCCTGTATACACTGGTATCTACCACTATCTGGTGACTGTATGGAGGAAATATACAGTCTGCAGAGCCTGTGTACACTGGTAGCTACCACTACATGGTCACTGCATGGAGGTAATATACAGTTTGCAGAACCTGTGTACACTGGTATCTACTACTATATGCTCACTGTGTGGTGGTAATATCACTAGAAGTGCAATGTTTTAGGTCCAGGACAGTGTGGTGGCATCTTCCAGCTCTCCTGGGTGCTGAATAGGCAATCCAATGTCCGGGGAAGCTGGTTTACACCGAACCCTTTAATTAGCTTTCTTTCAGTGCCATTACACAGTTTAGTCTACTAGCATGACCTTTTATAGGGGGACAAGGCCTGTTTAAAAAAAGGTGGGATTATGCAAATTCTGGAGGCAGTTCTGAGTCTCAATAAAAACCACTTTCAAAAGTTGGCAAGTATGGGGAGTATGGATGCCAAAGTAAAAATACACAGAGTTAACTAGCTGCATCTCTCCATAGAAAAACACAATTATAGCACTGTTGTACTAGGGTTGTCTCATCATGCTCTTCTTCACAGTTACAGACAGCTTCAGATTCACAGTTCATGACTCTTCCTGGTTAGGATGTGAGTGGTTCTATAGCAGTGATTAGCATATCAACTCTGTATTTACAGCTTTTCTAATTTCACTAACATACTGTATGAGATTAAATCTATAGTGCAGAATGCTTCAGAGCTCAAAGAAAACAATCAAAGTAATTAATCCCCTTTGTTTGTTAGAGATAACATACTCTGTTCTCAAGCTGCAGTCTGTCCTGTGGTCACTATCTGCTCTCAGATAAGAAAAAGAGCAGAGAGAAAAGGGGAGAGCAGGATGGTAACCAGAAAAACCTGTGTGCACTCAGAGCAGATAAAATCTTGCATCTCCTGATCATGGTAAAATCAAAAGACTAATGTATAGATGTAGTAGATTCCACCCTGACCATGATATCACAGATTTTCATGTTTCCTGCTCCTATCTGCAAACAAAGGCCATTGAAAAAGTTGACATAACATTCTGTGTTGTGATATCATGGTACATTATTTGTTCTTTTTAGTTATGCAACATCTTTATTTGGAAAAAGTCTTGATTTAACATTCCCTACATATTGGAAGTTAATCTTTGTTGTGAGACAACCCCTTTAAAGGATCTCTGTTAGCCCTCTTGTCTTGTTCTGTGCCCCAGATCTTTGGACAAGCACAGCTTATAACTTTATTTGTGCTCTCAGGACACAAATACAGTTGAATATTGTTTCAGTAGACTGCCATTTGCACTTTAACCTGTCATTTGCCCTCCTAGGTTACAAGGTCCATCAGATGAAGAGGAACAGCGTGACACATTAATGTCAAAATATCCAACTGATTTGTTTCACAGCTCAGGTCCTAGGCTAGAGAAGGCCTGTAGTTATCGAGTATTGTATTAATTATTTTGGGAGGCAATATGTCAGTGGCTTATAGTTACAGTATGATGCTAACTATAAGCTTCATAATGTGTATATGTATATATAAATATATATATATATATATACATATATATTTTTTATATATATATTAGATAGATATATTTTATATAGACAGTATCTCACAACAGTGAGTACGGGCCCCCTTTTAATTTTTTTAAATACTATATCTTTTTATGGGACCACACTGAAGATATGACTTTTTAATACAACATAAAGTAGTAAATGTACAGCTTGAACAACACTGTAAATTTGGTGTGACCTCAAAACAACTCAACACACAGCAATCAATGTCTAAACTGCTGGTAACAGAAGTGAGTGCACCTCTAAGTTAAAATGAACAAATTGTGTCCCATTTTTTATTTCCCCCCACAGTGTCATGTGACTTGTTAGGTCTCAGGTGTGAAGGGGGAGCAGGTGTTTTAAATATGGTGTTATTGCTCTCACACACTATCATACTGGTCACTAAAAGTTCAACATGACACCTCATAGCAAAGAACGGTCTGAAGATCTGAAAAAAATGGATTGTTGCTCTTCATAAAGATGGTCTAGGCTATAAAAGATTGCCAACCCCCTGAAACTGAACTGTAGCACAGTGGCCAACCAAACAAGTTGAGTGCACATGTTCAGGATTATATTCAGAGATTGTCTTTTCAAAAAAGATGTATGAGTGCTGGCAACATTGCTACAAAGGTTAAGGAAGGAAGTGGGGGAGGGGCCAGCCTGTCAGTGCTCATAAGCCGCACACTGCATCAAATTGGTCGACATGGCTGTCGTCTCATAAGGAGGCCTCGTCCAAAGGTGATGCACAAGAAAGCCTGCAAACAGTTTGTTGAAGGCAAGCTGACTAAGGACATGGATTACTGGAACCATGTCCTGTGGTCTGATTAGACCATGATAAACTTTTTTGGTTTAGATGATGTCAAGCCTGTATGGCGGCAACCAGGTGAGGAGTACAAAGACAAGTGTTTCTTCCCTACAGTCAAGCATGGTGGTGAGAGTATCATGTTTTGATGCTGAATGAGTTCTGCCAGCTGTGGAAAGCTATAGCTCATTTAATGAACCATGAATGCAAACATGCACTGTAACAAACTGAAACAGAGCATGATCCCTTCCCTTCTAAAACTGGGCCTCAGGGCAGTATTCCAACATAATAATAAACCCACACACACCTCCAAGACGACCACTGCCTTGCTAAAGAAAATGAGGGTAAAGGTGCTGGACTGGCCAAGCATGTCTCCATACCAAAACCCTATGGAGCATCTGTGGGCCAGTCTCAAACGGAAGATGGAAGAGAGCAAGGTCTCTAACATCTACAAGCTCTTTGATGTTGTAATGAAGGAGTGGAATAGGATTCCAGTGGCTGCAACCTGTGAAGATCTAGTGAACTCCATGCCCAAGAGGATTAAGGCAATTATGTAGAATAATTGTGGTCAGACAAAATATTGATGCTTTGAGCACATTTCCTCCATTTTCACTTAGGGGTGTACTCACTTGTCAGCAGTTTAGACATTGATGGCTGTGCATTGAGTTATTTTGAGGGCACACCAAATTTACACTGTTATACAAGCTGTACACTGACTACTTAACATTGTATCAAAATGTCATAGCTTCAGTGTTGTTCTGTGAAGACATAGAATACAATATTTATAAAAAGTAAGAAGGGAGTAATCACTTTAATGAGATACTGGTCATATGTACCATGACTTCACTGTGTGATATCTCATTTGGCTCAAAATAATGTTGTCCTGTTTGCAGCTATTAATCAAATAGCATTCCTTCCTATCTTAGTGATCACAGAATCTAGTCAGTTAAAAGGCCAACTGGGGCACCGACAACCCAAAAAGTTCATGGCAAAGAGGGAAAAAGGGGCAGAGAGACCCAAAACCTTGAGGGCATAAAAATAATAAAAGATAAACTCAAGTCTTAGCAGACTCAGACAGGCCCGTTAGCGAGCAGGAAAAAACCCCATCGGGCCTCTTTTGCCCTGGGGGGTCCCCGGGGGTTGCTTTTCATAGATTGATTTTAAAAAATGGCCCCGGTTTTTTCAACCCGTATACCCCAAACAAAATTGCATGGCAAAAATTAAATTTAAAAATAAAGTAATAATAAGTGTTTAAATTTTTGGGGAAGGTCACCCTTCAAACGGTACTGGATATTTATTTTATGATGCATTAGAGGGTTTTGGCTATGTTCCCCACGGCTTAAATGCCGGGCTTTTTAAATTTCGCCCCAACAATTTTGCCCTTGGGGCCGGGGGGGGGTGGGGTCGGGGGGGGTAGGCCCAAGGGCCGGGAGCCCGCCCCCCATAGAAATTTCATTAACGCTTTTTACCCCCGCTTTGGTAAATTTACATGTTAAATTTTCTCCCCCCCCTTTTTTTTGGGTATTTTTCCCAGCAGGGGAAGGGGGAAAAGTAAACCCTAGTTCTCTTGAGAACTGTGGAACCCCTTTAAAGACTTGGGGGGCCAAATTTTTTTTCCGTAATTTGGCAATTCCGGCGTTAAATTTCGGACCGAAATACGGCCCCATTTTAAGCCGTGTGAAACCCGGCCTTAAATTACGTTTATTTCTAAGCACCTTTAGTTGGGTCCTAGGGTGCTTTAAAGGGTCAGTTTAAAGGAAAAGGTCTGTACCAATTGGAGCCGAAAAAGAACAGAAAGCTGTAGGGAATATAAAAATTTTGGATGTTAGTGAGAAGTTAGTTCTGGTTTTTAAAGTGTTGGGGGTCAATAAATCCAGTAAAAAGTGGGCATTTACCCCCTAGGCAGGTAGAGTAAAATTTTTGGGTAAATTCTGTCGGAAAAAGGGAAAAAACACAGACAATAAGAGAAGGAGATATACAGAGCAACAGTGAAAAGAGAGAGACAGACAGGGAAAATGGTGTAGAGAGATCGAGAAATTCAGAGATTGTAAACTTACCTTTGGGGGTATTCCTGGGTTTTTTACCCCAAAGGGCCTTGCCAAAACCGTGGGGGCAAGCCAAAAAAGAGGAAAAAGCCCGCTTGTTTGCAACTAATGGGGAACATTTGGGATATGTATGGTGAAATGCGCCAGCAAATAGATTAAAGAACATATTTTATATGTATGTTTTTTAGCCCGTTGGAATTTTCGGCAAAAAAGGGGAAATTTAAATTTTTGTCTACCCTTTTAGATTACCACAAGATAGAAGGGGTTTTCCCAGTCTCTGTTTATTATTTTTTTCGCTGGGACACTACCCTCCCCACCAAAAAACCCCCCATTTGGCAAGTTTACAACCCGCTCCCACACATCCCCATGGAAAGGGATTTCCCGCTTGGGCACCTGGGACCCTCCCCCAACAACTTACAACTGCACTGTATTTATAGACCCACTATTTAAACTTGCACTTCTTAGCTGTTAGTACCTGTGGAAGTTACATGCATATGTGCAGCTTCCCTGTGGCAAAGGAAAAAATAGTGGTGTGTGATGCAAAAAGAGTGAGATGTTCTGCAAAACTGGGATATATGATGCTACAAAAGCAGGAAATAGGGTATAAAAGAAGTTAGTCATGCTGAAAACAGTTGGGGAATATTATAAAAAAGGGGGAAAGGGTAATTTTTTCTGCCCCCGTATGTGAAAAAAGTGCAAAATAATTGGCACAAGCATGTTTGCCTCGGCATCAAGGACTACAAAACAATCACACATTGTAAAAACAAACTCATAAAAACTGAAATTGTATTGAAAAAAAGGTTTTGGAATTTTTTTTTGTGGGAGATTTAAAGTAGTTCTAATGTAAAAAAAAGGGGGCCCCGTATAAAAAATAGGCTGGTAAGTGGCAGATGACTGTGAGTGTAGACAAAAAAGCTGGTGGGCGGGTTTAGACTTGGGTATGTTGGGCCCCTATGTCTGGGCTTTTTCCCCTAAAAAAATATTTCCAACAAGTGCCAATTTGACAAAGGGAACACATTAAATTCCCAATGAAAAATGAAAACCCATGAATGTATAAAACCAAGCCCACTTAAAAAATTTTTTAATTTTTCTGCCCTTTTCAAAGTTAAATAAAAAAATGTTAATTTAAAGTTTCCAAAATTTTAAATGTTTTTATGGATATGTCCCAAATTTAATTTATAGTTTTGTTTCGAAAACAATTGAATATTTTCAAGCTATATAGTTAAGGGCCCATTATCATTATGTTTTTAGACTGCATCTGTCATGATTGTGCCTGACAGACCCCCAGCTTTGAGCTCTTGTCGCTGGCCATGGCCATTGTAACAAAAACCACAGTTTCGGACGTAGTTTCTTTATATTTATTTTCACCAGTGCGAGCACTGTCATCCTCTGCTCTGTTAATTGATACCTGGCCAACGCCTGTAGTCAGTGTCCTCCAGCACTCGGCTAGTTAACTTATTTCCTTGCAAGTCTTTTTGCTTGACAGCCTTGTGTTCCAACGCGGTCTTTTGTTGCTTTCACCTATCACCTCTGTTCTTTGTTCTCTGGTCTGTTATTAAAGGGGTTTTGCCACGAAGTAAAATTGATGTGGGAAACTTGCAAACTAAATAATAAACATGTTCACCAATCATCATTATTAAAAATTCTGGACCGTTTTTGTTTTAGCTACTTCTTTAGTGATCCATTGTTTACAGCTGGTCTCCAGGGGATACGACCAGAGCTCCTCAGTCCTGTTCAGACATGTTTGCATCATGTGATGTAAGCTACCTTTGTGATTGGTTTTAAGTTTCTTTTAAAAAGCAGGGCAGTATTCCCCACCGCCATCATAGTGAGCAAGGGCCATTGACCGAAACGCGTTTGTGTCTACCACATCCTTGTGGAGTTATGCTGCTGTAGTTCTGTTTTACTTACTTCATTTGGATTTAATAAAGATCGCTGTTTCATAGTTGCACAGACTCTGGGATTATTGGACGACTTGCGTTCTGTGCGGGAGTCAAGCCCGGATATCCGCTCTAGTGTAAGTATGCTCAGATATCACTTCTCCTCTCAGGCAGCTACTGAGTGTTCAAACCTCAGGTGCTGTCACTCTACTCCCGTTCTCTGTACTCCTTAGTAATTAGTCAAACAGGGCAAATAAATAAAAAAGAAACCTCAATGAGGTATGTGCATTGATAAAGAGAAAAAAAATCCACAGGTTTGGTTCCTGCAGGGATTTGAACCTAGGACCCTTGTGCTGTGAGGGAAAAGCTTTACCTCTGAGCAACTCACAGCTCAATACATAAACAGACCTTTCTTTGACTACAGAGAGGAAAGGCCTGGTGATGTCAGCCTGCTGGGTCACATGATCTGCAATTCAAACAAATCACACACACCCCCTTCTGAGCACACAGAGCTGAAGAGCTGAATGCAGGAGGTATAAAAATGAAATTGTGGCAAAACCCTTTAAAGGGTACCTTTGCCATTTCTCCTTGCCTGCTATACTGATTACCATTTGTGCCTGTAAGCTAGCCTGTTGCTCTTTCTTGCTTTACCTGTTACCTGACCTTGGCTATACTTAACTCTGCTTTAGTGATTCTCTACTTCTTCTCCTGACTGTTGCTACTTAGTGTATCTCGCAGTCTTCGGTTGGGGCCGACATGTTAAGGAGTCGGGCACCCCCAAAAGGCAGGGACAGTGGGTTGGGAACAGTGTCAGGGCCTCACTCAGTCAATGTCTACTCGTGTGCCTCTGACTGGTTCCTCACAGCATCAGTGGTATTTAATAGTATACTTTGAAAAAAGTAGCCAAACATATACCCAGAGCCATCGTAATCTATAGGAGAAATGTAGTCACATTTTATATTACATTCACCCTATTTCCTGAATGCCTCATATACTGTCATATAAAGTGTTTATGTAACACTTTACGTAGGTATGTAACGAGGAAAGGTTGGACCCTGTAGGAAACTTTTCAATGGGGATCCCCGGACCACAAACATTTACCAGTTCTTCTAAATAATGATATCCAGTTACAAAATAATAACTAATACCTCACCATACGTATTACCATCAAACTGTTACCAAACAATTCCAACTATACCAAGACCACCATTACCAATAATATCACTGGATAAAGAACAAATATTATCACCAGAGTATATTACCACCACATAGTGCCTGAATAACACCGTTATGCTATTACAGAATTAAGATTGTTACCACAATACACTGACTATACAGTGGTAGATGCCGGCTCTACCCAAGTGCTTTTTAGACAGTATGAGTGTTTACAGTACAGTTACATCCAGCGACCCAGAGGAGATGTCTTCTCTCATGAGTTGTTAACTTTCCCTTTTGTTCTCTAGACTGCCATGATTACTTCTTTCTGCCATGACTCGTCTTTACAGAATTTTCCAAACAAATATCTTAGAATCCTCACTTTTCCAGCACCTCCTTACCTGTTCCCCCTTTCTGCAGCTTATGATGTGATAGGTTGAGGTTGTATTCTGTGCTGACGGTAGCCACATAACAAAGTGTTAAGGGGTGGGTGAGACAAGAGGTACAGGCCACAGTTTATATGCACAATCTCCTAAAGCTGTCTACACAGCATGCAAAAACGATCTTATTTTCATCGGTTTTAGTATTCTAAAACCGCTGAAAGTCCAATCGTTTTGCATGCCCATAGACTTTAAGAGAAAAAATGACCAGTAGTCTACACAGGTCGTTTTTATTCCGTTCATTTTCTGGCGCCGGTGTATTATACAACATATTGTATAATCCGCCTACGTTTTGCCATCAGTTTCGTATACAATCATTTGTATGGCCTGATGGCAAAAAAAACGAGAGCCGACCAGAGTTTTTGACAAAACCATGACAAAAATCGTGGTCGTGCATCGGACAAAAACGAGGCAACTTTCAAAGGTTTTTTGTCCGATGCTGTGTGAATCTAGCCTAAGGGGGAGGATAGAGGACCAACACCCTGGAGATTATGTTTTGGCTGTGTCCTGTACTCCTCAAGTTTGTTTGGCACCTGAACTCAGCCCTTGCATTCCAGGATCAGTGCAGGCTTGACTTGGGGGGTTGCAGGGATTGACTTGTACTGTATGTTTTTTTGGGTTTCTGTTTTTTACAGTTGGCTATGTAAAAAAACCATTGGACTATGACCAGAGTTGCATCCTTTTTTTTTTATATATAAAATGGGCTATAAAAGAGGTTATCGGAGAGATTCTATTTAAGTAAACTTATTTTTGATTTCTCTGTGGGTTTTTTGCCATTTTAGTCCATTGTTAGTAATTAGGTGTCTGTCAGACACATCTCCATTACTATCATGTTAGTTTATTGTCAGCCAGTGCTGTTTTTTTTTGTCAGCCTCAAGGTTGATACACACTCTCTCTTACTATTACCATAACAAAAAAAAAAAAAAAAAAAAAATAAAAAAAAAAAAAAAAATAAACCAGGAATTCTGGGAAGAGTCGGGTAAACATCAGAAGTAGACCATTTAATGTGATGGGATGGATTTTTTTGGGAATGAGAAGTTACAAATATTCGTTTACCGTCCTATCTTAATCGTATTAGCCTGCAGCTGCCAATTCTACCTTCACAAAATGGAAAAAAGTTTTCCAACAACACTGATCAAATCAAAACATTTATTAATAAAAAAATATAAAAAAGTGCAAAGTAGTAACATTGTTGACGCATTTCAAATGACAGATTCTTATTCTTAGCAGCTGTCATTCGAAACGTGTCAGCGATGCCGCTTCTTTTGATTTGATCAGTGCTGCTGAAAAACTTTTTTCTATTTTGTGCAAGGTCCTGCCCATTTTCTGGAAGGCTTTTTTTCCCGTGTAGCTATTCATGTTTATGAGGAGTGATGAGCTGGCTTCTCTTTATTTATATTGTCAATTTTACCTTGGCTGGTAAATTTTCTTTTATTTATTTATTAATCATAATTGAATGCCTTTGTTGGTTTTTAAATAAATAATTAATAAAAATTTATTTTTTATAACCAGCCCAGGTAAACACAAAAACTGAAGGCGGTTCTATCAATTGGGAAGGTCTTGGTTTTGGTCCCTTTAACCATAAAAATCCCAGCCGGGGCCCCTTCCAGAAGAAGACACACTTTAGATGGTCTGCTTTTGACGGCATCCTGGTTTTTCCCAATACCCCTAATTTGTTTTATATTGGGGTAATAGTGACAGGGAGTTAGTTTCATCTTTAAGGTGACAAAAACACCACTGGCTGACACCAAGCCTCATAGATAGAAATGGAAAGGTATCTGTCAGACAATCACATTACTAACACTAGAATGAAATGGTAAAAAAAAAAAACACAGAAAAAACAAAAAATACTATATTTGAAAAAACATTCCTCAACAACATCCCTCAATATGAGGTTTAACAGTGCCTAGGACAGCTAGGTAGACCACAATTTAGTAGATAGTCCTCCAAAGTAATTAGGCAGATCATGTAATTAGATTAGTAGCCCCTCCACCAATTTAGTATCTAGGCAGATAGGCCACCTTTTAGGTAGACCCCATATTGCCATTGACCCCTTAGTGAGTGTATGGCTGCTACAGGGGTAGTTCTACCTCTCCATAGGGAAATAGAACAAATGTAGTACAAAGAAGACTCTAACAGATACCACCAACTGAGGCCAAAAATGCAATGTTCATAGGGTCTAAATAGTAAACTTTCTATTTTTAATTCTTTAGATAGTAACCAACCACAAAAAGCAGTAGGGAAGACAGTCTGGACATAATTAAAAGGATAAGTACATTATAATTTTAGTTTTAATGCCCAAGATTTGCTTTAGTCTTTATTCAATTTAGTATCTAGGCAGATAGGCCACCTTTTAGGTTATTAACTGCTCCAAAGATTTGCTTTAGTGTTGATTTCCCTCAACATTCAGTTTTGCCATAAATTGAAGAATCGGTGCAGCAAACACCTGCTTCTAGGACAGGAAATATTTTATTCACAAAATAGTTAATTGTTGTGAGCATACTCTTATTTTCAGAGGTCACTGTGCAGGGGGATTGGGAAGGAGAAAAGGCTGAGCTGTGTCTATTACTAATTAACTATGGTTGCTTAAATGGAACCTGTCAGAACTGGACATGCTACCTCATCTGCCAGTAGCAGGTTAGAGAGCAGGAGTATTTGAGCAAATTAACATGTAGTCTTTTGGGGAAAAATGTTGTAAAACGTAATGGTTAAGGAGTCCACTAGGTAGTGTTACCAGTGATTGACAGCTGTCCTTGTAGGAGTGTGCATACAGAGATGGCTGTCAGTCACTAATAAGACTGCCTACTGGACTTCTAAATCCACATACACAGCAATCTGAAAGAAAAGACTCACTAAATCATTTAGCTTAAAACTTTATATCAATCTGCTCAGCGCCTCCTGCTCTATAACGTGTTACCAGCAGATCAGATAGCAGCTTCAGTGTGACAGGATCCCTTTAAATACTGTACAGAGATTTCCATCTAGTCCTCCTCTTGAATGGAGCCCACAATCTACATTACTTATTTCAAGCATACTTAAACCTAAGGGTTAATTTCTGAAGCAATTGCATCTAAGTATGTTTTTGGAGTTTATGAGAGCATACAAGCTCCACTGTGCTGCCTTACCACTGTACATATTTCTTTTTTACTAATAGAATATGTATACAAATTTTTTCTTAGTGTCGAAGCTGTTTTTATCTGATTGTTTTTTGAAAAATGTATATTTCTTTCGTATAGAAATACACCAAGTGGTCTTAATGCAATTTTGGTGCGGCCATGATGAAGTCTGAACCCTGCACCAGTGATTTTCAATTACCTTAATAAGTGACCACATGGATTTGCAGGTGAACATCCGAAAAACCACAGGAACTCTGATGAACTTTGACCGTTAATGGCTGTGCAGTTTAGCGAGTGTTCCCCAGCAAGTCCATGCTGCTGCATAGTAAGCTCATTGAAAATCACTGGGGCGGGATGCTGCAGCAGTTCTCAGCTGTGTCATGGCCGCACCTTAACCATGCTGAGACCGCTCTGTGTATTCCTGCTCTTGTATGATAGCATGAGCAATTGTCTCACTTAAAAGGAACCTGTCACATAGGTTATGCCCCCCTTGCTGAGGGCAGCACAAGCTAGTGACAGACCTGCTGTTCCCAGCGCTGTGTCCCTTATTCTGTAAGATGCAGCAGTTTTAGAGCATTTACCCCTCATATCTTATTCATGAGTAGGTGTTAGCCCCGCCCACCAAAGGCTAGCCCCAACCACTGACAGTTATTCTCATGTTTCTACCTATTCAAAGTAATAGGCTTATCAGTTGAGGTGGGCGGGGCTAGCCTCCAATTGGCCGGGTTTGAAAAAAACTGACTCTTTGAAGGACTCTTCGGATGACTCTTCTGGCTGAAAACTGCAGATTTGAGCATTAAATACACGAAAACTAAAGCATCTTACAGAATAAGGGACACAGCGCTATAAACAGCAGGTCTGACACTGGCTTGTGCTTTCCTCAGCAAGGGGGGCATAAACTATGTGACAGGTTCTCTTTAAGCTTCTGGTCTGAGCTTGAAGAGAATGTTGGGGATTTTCTTGACTGCATATTATATTTATTGATCTTGGAGAGTGTTGTGGGTATGCTTTGTGGCATCTGCAGAGTCTACTGTGCAGGTAAGGGAAGCGACCCTGTTTCCCCGAAAATAAGACAGTGTCTTAGATTAATTTTTGTTCCTAAAGACGCACTAGGTCTTATTTTCAAAGGATGTGTTATTTTTCCATGAAAAAGAATTCACATTTATTGTTGCGCAAAAAAAATAAAAAATCAACATTTATTAATATACTGTAGTCCTGTCATCACAAACATCAGCATAACGAGCCAAACTATGAATTCCATCAAGATTTTCTTGTGACTATTTCCATGTACAACAATCTATGGTACATTTACCGATCCTGTTATTTATGAACAAAAAGCAACATTTATTCACAGTCAGTCATGTCATTATCTTCTGGAACATCATAACTCTCCAAACCATGAATTTCAAGGTGAATTTCTTGTGACTCCATTTCTTTCAGAATCATTGGCCCCAATCTCTAATGTCTAGCAATAGCACTTTCCTTAAATGAGCACCTCTTGTCCAGGTAGCCACTCACACAAGGTAAGACCTATCTAAATGATCTGCTAATGTATGGCGTGGAGGGAGCTGTAGCAATGACTGTCGCAGGGTCTTATTTTCAGGGGAGGCCTTATTTTTCTAAGCTTGAAAAAAATTGCACTTGGTTTTAATTTTGGGGAAACTGCCAATGTTGTAACACTGTGTTATCTACCTTCATCTACTAGAAAAAAATTAGCTCAACAAAAGAAAATGCCAGTGGCCACTGTGTAGTATGGATTATTAGAAAAAACATTAGAAATAAAAAAAAAATTTTTTAACAATTAATAATGTCATATTATGTATTTTTAATAACCTGCTAATAAAACTTAATTTGATTCTAGTTACTATTATCTGACAAGTATAAAATATTGCCTATTTCAATACAGTACAGAGGACTCTTTCAGTGTAATACAGTATAAGTATTATGTTCATTGTGTATTACTAGCACAAACACAGCTCTTTCCACTGGGCTCTGTTAATACGGTATTATTTCTACCCCTGTAACGTCTTTTCATGGCGCTGAATATTACAAGTAAAAACCTATTTGGTATTTTTCACATGATTGCAAAAAAGTAAAAAGATCTTCATTGTATTTTTCTGTTCTGCTCTGTGGATTTTACTTTCCGCAACTTCTATTTATTTAGGCTGCTGCCCAATTTTTGGCTTCTAGAAAACATGTCAGCTGTCAAGTAATTATTTTGATGTCTCGGTCTGTGCAAAACAAGGTTCTTTTATGTGATCAAATTCAACAATGAATCATGTTGCAAACTTTTTTGTTAGGAAAGGCAGGAAACCCCCGGACCCCTGCTTACCTTGCTCTGTGTTTAATATCTGTAAATCAAGTTTGATATTGATGATTATGGTACAGTGCACACTTGCTGTGCATATGCTCTACATTTGGTGACATCATATAAAAATTTATCTCATATGTTATCTCCATTATTATTTCCCCAAATTTTTCGAAACCGGGGCGTTTTCACTTTATTGAATGAAATTTTTGTTATGTTGACAGGGTTTGCTTTGGGACCCCACGACAAAACCGGGGCATTGCCCCTAGCATTTTTTCGGTGCTGGGGTATGACGGGTGCTCAAAAAAAGAGGCCACCGGGTTTTCCCAGATTTTTATTTCACTGACATCCAGTTGCAAGCTTGCAGAGAGCTGGGGACACCAACAGCCAATTGCCAAAGCTAGTCAAATCATATGACAGCGATGAGGGGGTTGTCCAGTCACCCACCCTAGTGACAGGTGATCCAGGCAATTAAGCAACAGGCTGACCTTGTGAAAATCAGTGTGGCCAGCAACCCTTTTCCCCCCATGGACTTCAGGCTTCTCCCAGTTCTTCTCCTCTGCCCCCTCACTGCGCTCCCTAGTACCTCAATACAAATGGTGCCCATATTGGCTATCTAGCACCCCCAGTGCTCCAATTTTCTTAAAGGGACATTGTGAGAAGGGCAGGGTCCCCTGTGGGAAAAAGGAGGGAAAAGGGCTGCTTTTAGCATGAAGGGAGAGAGACTGGTTAGCTATTTGAAAGTAAGACCAGGAAGGGATGTTTAAACTGAGAAAATGGGTTTAAAAAAATTGCAGAAAAGAAAAATTTTTTTTTAGTGATCCTTGTAAAAAAAAGTTGACCAAAAACAGTAAATTTTTAGAAAAAAGGAAAAGGGGTTTTGGGTGAAAAAGAGAAAGCAATTCAAATTTATTTGTCAGAAAGAGGGAAGAGAGAAAGGGGAAATTTAAAAAGGGAAAAAGTAAACCTTTTTTTAAACTGAACCCAAACCAAAACCCCCAGCTTGGGGTTTAAATTTACCCTCAGTCATTTTTTTCCTGTCAGATTTACCATTTTGAGGCCAGAAGAACCCGGACGGTTTATATAAATTATTTCTGATAATTGCACCAGTGTCATAGCTAGAAAAGAGCGTGGATTTGCTAAATTACTGAAAGAAAAGATGGATCATATATCTATTCTGGCATCACTGAAATCACAGATTAGCACTGGAAGTATATGACCCTATGAATTAAAATGACAAAGAGTTGCTACTTCTTTGAGTGTTCACTTGAAAGGCAGGAATGGCCTTAATTGTCTACTTTAGACTTTTATCACCCATCATGGGCATAACAATGGCCACAGCAGCCATGATAACTGCTACGAGACTAATTTGTTGAGAGTTTTTATTTATACCTTTAATTATTGCTAATTATTCTGCTGTTTCAGTTTCTTATCATTAGGTGGTGGGGCCCTATCTCATTTTTCTATGGGGCCCGATGAACTATAGTTGACAGCTAGGCGATAACTGTCTGATCGCTGGGGGCCAATCAATTACTAAAATAAAGTCCCCAGAGGCTTAGGTCCCTCTTCCCGCTTATATTCTCACTTGACTGCTCTCCCGGCAGACTTCTCTGTAGCTTTCATTGTTGGTGGTGGGACCTCCTCTGTGGCTTTCGTCAGTAACATCTTTTCTTTTAACTTCTCTTTTTTCATTCATTTCTACTTAATGCTGCATTAAAGTGACTGTATATTACCTCCGTACAGTAACATTATGTAGTGCCTATTACAAGAGGATAAATTGGATTATTAGACTATCCTTTTCTTGACTCGCCTTAACTCACCTACAGATAGATATTTCGCTATAGTTTATATTGCCTCGTTTATAAGGTCATGCGCATTTACCTCATAAGGCAAATTCCATTGTTTCTCTTTTGTACTTTGCTCTGTACTTGATGTTTGATCCTACACAAGATTGCATTATTATTTTGATGTCGCTTTTTTTGGGATTACCTATATGTTATCAGATGTCCTTTTATCTGTTCTTTTATTGTTCTGTATTGATTACACATTAATAATAAAATATTTTGAAAATGAAAAAAATATATAAATTCCCCAAGTCTCCTATTCTTCCTCACTGTGATTGCACGTTGAAGAAACCCTTAAATGGAGCAGAAGCCAAGTGTACCTGGTCATCGTCAGCAGTCAAAGACTTTGAATAGGGCAGGTGTGCACAAGCTCATCGGCTGCTCCATTCAAAGGCTTCCATACAGTGCTGAGACCCAAGGAATCAGACATTTATTACCTATGCTGTAGCTAGGTGATGAATGTTTTAGTAGGAAAACAACTTTAAGTATATATCTTTTAATGATAAGCAGGACTGTTCTCAAATATATGTCCCTTTGACAACTGAGTAGAACTGTACACAATATAGCTGCAATAAATTATCTCAGCCTACAATGAATAGCACTTTCTTTCTTGTTTATATGTGCACTTATGACTCAGCCCAACTCCCTGATCAAACAAGCATGAATAATTCATAAAATGTTTAATTTTACAATACATAGCTTTTATAAAAAAAAATTATAATTTCTGTAACATGGTGAAGAAATTGTTTCCCATAAGCCTTGACAGCTGTTGGGTGGTCTTACATTCTGCACCATGGTAATAAGGGAAGGCAAATAGGAGGGGGGGGGGGCACAAGGGGTATTAAAGTTAGGCATTTGGAGTTATTAAAGTGAGCCACATCTAGGCTTACTAAAGGGAGACACCTGAGGTTAGTTATGAGAAGCACACGTAGGTTAACTGACGGCAGGCACATTTTCGATTACTAGACACAGCTGGGGTTTTTAGTGGCAAACACGTCTGGGGTCACTAATGAGAGGCACGCCTAATACTGCTAACGGGAGGAACATCTGGGGTTACTCACAAGTGGCACATAGGTTTACTTATTAATAATGTGAGGAACACACTGTTTGTAAATCAATACAACTCCATGTGCCTCCCATTAAAAGTAAGTAACCCTATTATGTACCTCAGATTAGTAACCCCAATGTGCATCTCATAAGGGTTTTTAAATGTCAGGCACATGGAAATATTGAGTAAGAACCTTTATGCTTCTGTAATAATAATCCATAATGTTTTTTTTTTTTTTTATTTAAACGGGTCATTCAGACTTATAAAATTGATGGTCTGCCCTCCAGATTGGCCATCTATTAAATTAGTAGAGATCCAACTCGAAATTGCTTGAAAAAGGGCATGTTTTAGGCCAAATCAGGATACACCCATGTACACCCAGGTTATCATGCACGATAGAACCAAGAGTAAGGGACTTGATTCCGAAACGTGTCAGCGTGTGCCATGTCTGTTTGCAATCTGGTTTTGCCCTGACCACTGTATTTCATCCTTGTACTTGACCTGAAGAAAAAAGGTTTTTTTTATGGAAGACAAAGTTATTGGATTTTACCCTCATTGTCTCATCGGGCTGGTATCTCCTCTCTCTTCCTCCTCGGTGTGAAGCTGCTCCACACTTCATGTGAGTTGTTTGCTGCAGGTTAAAAGGGGGTTCAGCTATTTGCCCGCCTAATTTGGGAGTGTAACTGTCAACTATTTTGGGACACAAAAGGGGGCTAATACTTGGGGCATAAAAGGATGTTATTTTGCAATTTATAAGAATTATTTCCAGACAAACAATTCCCCAAAGAAACAACACAAGGCAGAACAAAGAGAACCCACTCAAAACTGCTGTCTGCAATCCAAGGCAGGTAGAGTATAGGGATCCTTATAGTTTCATCAAAGTCTGCCGCAAAGCAGAATGGACTTGGCTGCTAGACATTCAGGTTACCTCAACATAGAAGTGTAGGAAGACAAGTGCAAATGTGAAAGACAGGAAAAACTAGAAAGAACAGGAGATAAAAGGACAAACCACAGAACATTCAAACGTGGTCAGGCTAGCCGCAGTCACATCCCAGGAAAGTGTGTGGTAATTAAATCGGACAGCAGAGAATAACCAAAAAACAGGCCAGAACACCAGAAAATACTCTCAAAACTGTAGGTAACAAAGTGGAAAATAGGCAGGATACCAAAAGCAAACAGGAACTGACTAAGGGACAGGTTTTAATACCCCACCTCAGCCACAGATTGGACACTGGTATGGAAATCTGATTGGGTCTGCTCTAAACTTAGGCTATGTCCGAAGACATGAAAACTTTAAAGAGACTGTACACACCTAACAAATGTCCTATAAGGGACACTTTTACTATTTGAGGATACTGTTACTGGGTGGGGCACTACGGGGGTAATTTTTACTTCTTAGGGCACTATGGATGAGGAGTCTGTATACATTTGGGGAATATGTAGGGAGATACTGAAGATACGAAAAGTCTAAGATATTTGTTCAGCAAATTCTGCAAAGATGAGTTGTGGCTGCTAGAACTTGTCATGGGGGTCTGGGCTGAATGTAGAAGAAAAGGGAAAGTGTATGTGTGTAAAGTGACTATAGGGTCACTGTATGGTTGTAATTAGAGATGGGCGAATTGATTCTAACAAAGTGGAATTCGTTTAGAATTTCAGGAAAACTTCGGTTCGGAACGAAGTCGAACTTTGGGGTACTACGGTTTGAAACGAAGTGTACTTTTGATTGATAAAATGGCTGCGAGCACATGGCGCTACATGGGGCAAAGCACTCTGGGAGGAAGAGGGCATAGCCTGTATGACGTGCAGATATGAAGCCAATCAGAGACCGGCGGGATTCTGTGACGTCACCGCACTATATAAGTCCGGACGCGACGCCGGGAGCTCACACTCCTCTCACTCCTCTCAGGAAGGTGCTGCCGTGGCTGATAGCTCTTACTGAAGAATTGATTTTTATATAGCGATTTCTGTGGGGTGTCTCAGCTTGTCTCAGAGACTGTTCTCTTAATGTTCTATTTCTAATTTTTGGGGGTATTGGATCTGAAATCCAGTGTGCGTCCACTGCAGCTGCATATACATTCAATATCCAAGTGGGATCTAAGCCAGTTCCTGTTGTATTCATTTAAAGAAACAGCGTTTTTACAATACAAATACCACTTAATTTTTGGCTGCTCAATTCTATTGTGCAATTTTCATCCAGGGGTTAATTAAGCGTTGTTTTGCTGGTGTGCTGACCCCAAGAAACCGTCTTTTTCAACGCCAAAATATATAATTTTTCTGTAGCCTCATTCACAAGCAAAGGTTAATTACAACTGTATCTCTTGTTGTGTGGCGTAGAAAACACGCAATTGTAACACGCTACAAAGCTACTAGTTTGTGCGGCTCAATTCTTTGGCGCAATTTACATCATGGGTTTAATTAAGCGTTGTTTTGCTGGTGTGCTGACCCCAAGAAACCGTCTTTTTCAACGCCAAAATATATAAATTTTTCCTGTAGCCTAATTCACAAGCAAAAGTTAATTACAACTGTATCTCTTGTTGTGTGGCGTAGAAAACACGCAATTGTAACACGCTACAAAGCTACTATTTTGTGGGGCTCAATTCTTTGGCGCAATTTACATCCAGGGGTTAATTAAGCATTGTTTTGCTGGTGTGCTGACCTCAAGAAACCGTCTTTTTCAACGCCAAAATATATAAATTTTTCCTGTAGCCTAATTCATAAGCAAAGGTTAATTACAACTGTATCTCTTGTTGTGTGGCGTAGAAAACACGCAATTTTAACACGCTAAAAAAGCTACTAGTTTGTGCGGCTCAATTCTTTGGCGCAATTTACATCCAGGGGTTAATTAAGCGTTGTTTTTCAGCTGTGGTGACTCCAAGAAACCGTCTTTTTCAACGCTAAAAATATAAATTTTTCCTGTAGCCTAATTCACAAGCAAAGGTTAATTACAACTGATCTCTTGTTGTGTGGCGTAGAAAACACGCAATTGTAACACGCTACAAAGCTACTATTTTGTGCGGCTCAATTCTTTGGCGCAATTTACATCCAGGGGTTAGTTAAGCGTTGTTATGCTGGTGTGATGACAAAAATAAACCGTCTTTTTCAACGCCAAAATATAAACATTTTTCTGTAGCTAATTCATGTCCGAAGGTTAATTAAGCCTGTTTGTGCTTTTACATTTAGTAAAACACACAGTGTTTTAAACGAAACATACAAGTAAATTTTCTGGCCATTTGTGGAGCGCAATTTATATCCAAGGGTTACCCAAGCTTGTTACTGGGTTCATTTGGAGTCAAAACAGGGTGTATATTTATCATATACAGATATCATCATCAAACAGTGTCTGTACATTTTAGAACAAACAGTATGTCAGACAGAGAGGTGGCAGGCTCTGCACCTGCGAGTGGCAGTGGCACAAACATTCCTGGAACAGGCCCAGGTCGCAGCACAGCAACACATCAAGAAGTCGCAGAAGGGGTCACTCGGTGAGGCCACAACTGCCGCTGTCATCTAGCGGCCGTGTGTTGTTCAGCAACGCAAGGGTTCTTGATTGGTTGACTAGGTCATCCTCTTCCTCCCAGATGACATCTGACAACCCCAGCCAAGAGTCGGTGGGAACCTCAGACACAACCCTTAGTTGGCATGGCCCGGGAGCGGGTCAGCGGCCCTCACCTGTCCTCAGCCCGCCTCTGTCCCATCCGGTTTCCTCAGCCAGAGATCTACTATGTGGTCTGGGCTCAGCGCCACTATATAGCGAGGATGAACAATTTGAGGAGGGCAGTCAGCAGCTACTTGGCAGTAAGGAAATGGGGCCAATATCGCCTGCTTCTTGCAGTAGGCGGCAAAGTATAGATGTGGAGAGTGGCATGGGAGGTCATGTTGTGAGAGGTCAGCCTCGGCATACCAAGACCGGTGATGAGGACAGCAGTGACGATGAAACACAAATAGATGATGATGTAGCCGACCGCACTTGGGAGCTGGGTGAGGCAAGGGCTTCATCATCGTCAGGAGAAGAGGGCGTCAGCTTGCGCGTCAGGCAGCAGCGCAGCCAGCAAGTGGGTCGTGTGGCCGTGAGTCAGCAGGATAGCAGCAGTGTGAGGTCGGGAGCCAAGCGGCCACGGGGTAAAAAACCCGCTTCGCAGGTCCAAGAAAGTAGCGGCACAGGGGCTCAGCGAGGCAGCGGCGGCAGTAGTCACTCAGTGCGGAGCGTTGGCGGTAAAATCCGATACTCGGCGGTGTGGCAGTTCTTTGCTAAGACACCGGAGGAGCCGAATATGGGTATATGTAGAATCTGTGGGCAGAAAGTGAAGCGTGGCCAGGGAGCTAATGTTGGCACCACGGCCCTGCATCAACACATGCAGCGTCACCATCCGGTGGCCTGGGAGAAACGTGGCTCAGATGTGGTGGTCCATCCTGCCGCCGCAGCAACAGCAGCAGCGCCCAGTGGCACGCATGCCATTGCAGCCAGTCAAGGCTCCACCACCTCTGCAGAAGGGAGCTGTTTCTCTTTGACATCATCTCCCGGTCCAGATGCTCCTGCTCCTCGCTACTCATGGCGCCAGCAGTCGTTCAGCGAGGCGATTGCAAAGAGACAACAGTATGCGTCCAACCATCCTAAGGTGCAGCAGCTGACCGTGCTCCTGTCCAAGTTGTTGGTACTGCAGTCCCTCCCTTTCCAAATGGTGGACTCTGCACCATTCAGAGAACTAATGGCTTGTGCCGAGCCGAGATGGAGAGTTCCAAGCCGTAATTTCTTTTCCAAAAAGGCAGTATTGGCACTTCATAAATATGTAGAACAGAAGGTGGGTCAGTCCTTGAGCTTATCGGTTTGTTCCAAGGTGCACGGCAGCGCGGACGTCTGGAGCTGTAACTTACGGTCAGGGCCAGTACATGTCCTTTACGGCCCACTGGGTGAATGTGCTTCCAGCCCAGGCACACCAACAACTTGGACAGGAGACGCCGCTTTCTCCTCCATGTTGTCAAACTGCTGCACCTGCGCCAATGTCCGCCTCCTCCTCCTCCACCACCACCACCATCTCAGCCTCCACAAGTACTGCTCATCATACCACATGTGTAGGGCACAGCGGTGTCACGCAGTTCTACACCTGACTTGCCTCGGCGAACGAAGTCACACAGGGGAGGAACTGCTCCGCGTCATGGAGCAAGAAATCGATGTGTGGCTTTCTCTGCGCCAACTGCAAATCGGAACCATGGTGACGGACAATGGGAGGAGCATGGTGTCTGCTCTGCACCGAGGAGGGATGGTCCATGCGCCCTACATGGCGCATGTGTTCAATCTGGTTGTGAAAAGGTTCCTGAAGTCTTCCACCGATCTTCAGAAGATTCTGAAAATGGCCAGGAAACTGTGCATGCACTTTATCCATTCATACAAAGCCAGGAACACTCTCCTCGAGTTTCAGCGGCAGAACGGCCTCCCCCAATACACTCTGATATGCGATGTTTCCACCCGCTGGTATTCCAGCCTGCACATGTTGGACCGACTGTATGAACAGAGAAAGGTCATTAACGATTTTTTGATGATCCAGAAGTACTCCCCTGTGTAACTTTGATGTCAGCCAGTGGCAGCTCATGCGTGACACCTGCCTTTTGTTGAGGCCATTCGAGGAGGCCACGTTATTTGTCAGTCGCCAGGACTACAGTATGAATAACATCATTCCACTGCTTCATGTCCTGGAACAGATGCTGAAAAATCTGTCTGGGCAGGGGACTGGAGACTTGCGACTACATCTCGTGGCCACATGAGTCGGTGGGGCTGAAATGGAGGAGGAGAGGAGGACATTGGAGCAGAAGCATTTGTCTGGTGAAATGAGTGGATTTTCTACCCAGGTGACAAGAGAGGAGGAGCAGGAGCAGCTGGAGGAGGTGGATGGAGATGAGGAAGACGAGGCAGATGACCCCCAAGCACCGTGGCAGTATACAGTGGAAATGGAGGCAGGGAGCCCCTCGGAGTCACTTGTGCAGATGGCCCACAGCATGCTTATTTGCCTGGCTAGTGACAGCCGAATAGTCAGCATCCGGCAGAGGGATGACTTCTGGCTCTCCACCCTATTGGACCCTCGCTACCGGTCCAAATGGGAGCCTTTTTCCCAGCTATTGAGAGGGAAGACAAACTCAAATACTATAGGGATCAGTTGGCTGCTGCCTATGTGCGGCATCGTCCCTCCTCTGACAGGTCTGACCGGGGGGTTCCTCAGCGCTCACGTACTACTGCCGCGGCTGCTGGGGGAAGATGGGGGGGTAGGAGCAGTACCAGCTCCATCAGTAGTAACCTAAGTCTGGAGTCACTGATGAGCAGCTTCCTTCACCCGCCTAGTGAGGAGGGCAGTCGCCAGCAGCAGGACCTGGAGCAGTCCCTGAACCAACAGGTTGTGGCCTACTTGGACAGCACTCTGCCACCTCAGTTAGAAGATCCGCTGGACTACTGGGCAGCCAAACTGGATGTGTGGCCGCAACTTGCCGAGTTTGCAGTGGAGAAGCTGTCCTGCCCGGCCAGTAGTGTGGCATCAGAGCGGGTGTTCAGTGCGGCGGGGGCCATCGTTACCCCAAAGAGAAACCCGCTTGTCCACGGAAAATGTGGAACGACTGACCTTTGTCAAGATGAATCAGGCATGGATCGGCCAAGATTTCCAACCACCTAGGCCTTAGGCGTCATTCTGGGTTCATAATACCTGCCTCAGCCACTTTTCTGATCCCGCCTCCCACCTGATGCAAAACATCTGCTGACAGTTTCTCCATTGCCTACCACCATCTTTACCAGGGCTGGTATTGCCACCCACCTCAACACTCTGTCATGTGCCACTCTATGACCTCATGCTGCTTCTGCTGTTGCTGTTGCCGTGACATCACACTGTGTCATTGTGCACTGTCTGACCTCATGCTGCTGCTGTGGCTGCTGCCATGTCTCCACATTGTGTCATTGTGCCACTGCCTGACCTCATGCTGCTGCCGCCGTGACCTCCGCTTCAGTCATTGTGCCACTCTGTGGCTTCCTCCTGTTTTGCCACCTCCAGAATGTCATTGTGCCACTCTCTGACCTCATGCTGCTGCTGTGACTCTGCCGTGCCTCCACACTGTGTCATTGAGCCACTGCCTGACTTCATTGCTGCTGCTGTCGTGCCTCCACACTGTGTGATTGTGCCACTCTGTGGCCTAATACTGTTTTGCCGCCTCCAGAATGTCATTGTGCCACTGCCTGATCTCATGCTGCTGCTCTCGTGACCTCCACACTGTATCATTGTGCCACTTTGTGGCCTAATAATGTTTAGCCGCCTCCAGAATGTCATTGTGCCACTGCCTGATCTCATACTGCTGCCGCCGTGACCTCCACACTGTGTGATTGTGCCACTCTGTGGCCTAATACTGTTTTGCCGCCTCAGAATGTCATTGTGCCACTGCCTGACCTCATACTGCGCCGCCGTGACCTCCACACTGTGTGATTGTGCCACTCTGTGGCCTAATACTGTTTTGCCGCCTCCAGAATGTCATTGTGCCACTGCCTGATCTCATGCTGCTGCTGTCGTGACCTCCACACTGTATCATTGTGCCACTCTGTGGCCTAATACTGTTTTGCCGCCTCCAGAATGTCATTGTGCCACTGCCTGATCTCATGCTGCTGCTGTCGTGACCTCCACACTGTATCAATGTGCCACTCTGTGGCCTAATACTGTTTTGCCGCCTCCAGAATGTCATTGTGCCACTGCCTGATCTCATGCTGCTGCTGTCGTGACCTCCACACTGTATCATTGTGCCACTCTGTGGCCTAATACTGTTTTGCCGCCTCCAGAATGTCATTGTGCCACTGACTGACCTCATACTGCTGCCGCCGTGACCTCCACACTGTGTGATTGTGCCACTCTGTGGCCTAATACTGTTTTGCCGCCTCCAGAATGTCATTGTGCCACTGCCTGATCTCATACTGCTGCCGCTGTGACCTCCACACTGTGTGATTGTGCCACTCTGTGGCCTAATACTGTTTTGCCGCCTCCAGAATGTCATTGTGCCACTGCCTGACCTCATACTGCTGCCGCTGTGACCTCCACACTGTGTGATTGTGCCACTCTGTGGCCTAATACTGTTTTGCCGCCTCCAGAATGTCATTGTGCCACTGCCTGACCTAATTAAGATGCATCCGAGACCTCCACACTGTATCATTGTGCCACTCTGTGGCCTAAGAGTGTTTTGCAGCCTCCAGAATGTCATTGTGCCACTGCCTGATCTCAAGCTGCAGCTGACGTGACATCCAAAAACAGTCATATTGTGCCACTCTGTGGCCTAATACTGTTTTGCCGCCTCCAGAATGTCATTGTGCCACTGCCTGATCTCATGCTGCTGCTGTCGTGACCTCCACACTGTATCATTGTGCCACTCTGTGGCCTAATACTGTTTTGCCGCCTCCAGAATGTCATTGTGCCACTGCCTGATCTCATGCTGCTGCCGCCGTGACCTCCACACTGTGTGATTGTGCCACTCTGTGGCCTAATACTGTTTTGCCGCCTCCAGAATGTCATTGTGCCACTGCCTGATCTCATACTGCTGCCGCTGAAACCTCCACACTGTGTGATTGTGCCACTCTGTGGCCTAATACTGGTATGCCGCTTCCAGAATGTCATTGTGACACTGCCTGATCTCATACTGCTGCTGCTGTGACCTCCACACTGTGTGATTGTGCCACTCTGTGGCCTAATACTGTTTTGCCGCCTCCAGAATGTCATTGTGCCACTGCCTGACCTCATACTGCTGCCGCCGTGACCTCCGCTCTCAGTCATTGTGCCACTCTGTGGCTTCCTCGTGTTTTGCCACCTCCAGAATGTCATTGTGCCACTGCCTGACCTCATGCTGCTGTGGCTGCTGCCGTCACCTCCACACTCTGTCACTAATGTTGCCATCTGAGCTCTCAGCTTGTTTTTTTCCAGCTTTCGCTGGCATGACCTTATCAGGCTACATTCCCGCTTGAGTTTTTTGGTTAGTTTTGCCCTCTTAAGTGCCCAGGGAATTTTATAGTGAAGCGATTCTAAGAGCGGCGGCAGTCATCTGCGTGTCATACTAAAACACAACATTGTATGAAGACCAAACCAAGCTCCCTCTGCATATTTAAGCATGGCACAACGTTCTACAGCACCCTGCAGGCTCTGTGCAGTCTGGAAATAGCTGCTTTTTAACGCGATTCGTGCCGAAGTAACTCCTCCTATTTTGAGGCTTGTGGTTAAGTCAAATAGCACACTAAAGTCACATATAGGAGATTTCTAAAAATTGTAGAATTGGGGGAATGTTGAGTTGCATTTCCATGGTCACATCTACTATGTTCCAGTGAATAATGGATAAAAATTTAAAATCTGCAAACAAAGGTGAAACTGTGAAAAATTACTACTGAATTTCTAAGCCCCCTAATGTAATAAAAAGAAAGACATTTAAAATTGATGCCAACAGGACACATATGGTAGATGCTAGTTATAAACTATTTTTCTGTCTTACACACAAAAAAATTTGAACTTTGAAAATGGCAACTTTCTCCAAATTTTCATTATATTTTTTACAAGTAAACAACAATCTGATTAACATGGATAGGTAAAAGTATCAAAAAGTTATTCTCACATAAAATTGACACATCAGCTTTAAGAAATCTCTGGGGGCTCTGTTAGGAAGGTCAAAACTGACTGCAGTGGTAAGGGGTTAATGGGATTTAAAAAAAATAAAAAATAAAAAACTAAAAAGGGTAAAAAAAAAATAAAAATAATTAAGTTAAAAATTGTGCATACATAACAAAAAAACCTTACATATACTAGATTAATTTTACAGGTTATTACAGTTGTGTGGATATCTAACAGTTTATTTAGTGTGAAATATTGGTGGTATAAAAAAAATGCAGAAAAACACTTTTGGGCGACATGTCAGAAAGAGGTGCTACCATACCAGTTCTAAGGCACATTAAATGAGTGTATAGTGCGCCTGCCTGAATGAACCTGTCAAAAATCTGGCATGTGGTATACTTAGAATAGTATAATTGAGGTGCCTAATTTAGGTGCATAGCAAAATGTAGGTCATAGCATATCATTGCTAGCATATTTGATGTGCCTACTTTAGGCGCATTCAAATGTGTCGTGCCTGGTATATAATGCACCTAGTTTTGGTGTACTACAGTTCATTTATATAGAGAGCAGGGTGTCAACTGTTTTTTGGCACAAAATACATTTTATAAATGGCGCTACGCTAATGGGACTCTTTGCAATTTATGTTCACACTGCTTAAAAAAAATTAATAAGTATTGCAGTAATTTATATGTAAACTAAGACTAAAAATGCATCTTCTCCACATAAAACAAGTCCTCATACAACTGCCTCAATGAAAAAATAAAAATGTACGACTGTTGAAACGCAGGGAGACAAAAGCTAAAAAAGATTTTGCTGGTCATTTTGGGCCTTTTCAAGCTTGCTGCTTAAGGGGTTAAATGATTTTAGCACATTGGGAGGTGGTAGAAAGGTCTTTAAAGTCTTGGAAACCACTTTAAGGCTAAACTCTGTGTACTTTTATTGCTGGACTCTTTTGCATAACTAGTGCAAGCCACATGTATGTGTGTGGGGTCTCAACTTTATCAAACAGAAGAAAATTAACATCTAGTTATACACATATCAGATATAGTGATTAAATCTGAACCACTACACAGTCAGAGAAGAACCCATATTCGTACATGTCTTTCTCATGCAATCGTATATATACAGTACAGTATAGCAAAATGATTTCATCTTTGAAATTGTATTGCCATTTATGAAAATTGCAAAGTGAAAGCCTTGACCTTCCTCATCATCCAAAAAGTCCAGTAATAGAAACAATTTGGACCAGCCCCAAACAGGTTACCAAAACCACGAAAAATCTTTTTTTTCCATCAAAAATAAAAAATTTATACCAAAGTCTTTGATATAAATTTTTGATGGAATAAAATTTTGTTGCTATTAATAATGTTTATGGTGCTGGTCCAATTTCTAATATGGAAATTGTTTGTAGAACTTTTTTTTACTGAATAATATATATTGAAAACATTTTTACTAAAAATAAGTATATGTGAATGAATAAAAGAAAAATGTTTTCTCCATTAAATTTTTCTCTGTTGAAGTCAATAAAGAAGAAAATATTGTCACAGCTAGAAGAGGCTGCAATAAAAAAAAAAGTTCCAATAGTTTTATATGTTTATATAAAAGTTAGAGATCCACAAGAGCAAGGTATGGAATCCACCACAAAATAAAAGTAACACCTTATACCATACATAGATATTGATTATACAAGAGTACATCAGAACAATTTAGTAATGAAACAGACATGTTAGGAAATGGGTCATCATAAAACATTAGACCAATTCCAATACTAAACTTGTGTTTAAGGGTAGACTTTACACATAAAGGAAGCCTTTACCCTTAATTAACATTGGTTATGTAGTCAGAAACTTTAAGGCCTAGCATCCTTGCGATATAGCTTTCACAACATTTGTGTGTTCTTTTATTGTATGCATTGTTCTGTGGGAACTCTTTTTAAGCTGTTTATCTGTCCCTGATAGGACATATGGACAGTGATGCCCAAAGCAGACAACAACTTTAAAAATCAAAAGAAAATTTGGAAACAAAATGAATCCTATAAAATGGAGTGTATCTCTTAATTTGGTCACCTCAATTGTTATTTAGAACGACAAACAGTCCATCTTGTATTAGAAAGATACACAAAACAAAAAATAGAGACTTGTTTATCAAAACGGTCTAGCAGTAAGACGGTCTGTTGCCCATAGCAACTAATCACAGCTCAGCTTTAATGTTTTAAACTGCACTGTAAAACTGAAAGCTGCGCTCTGATTGGTTGCTGTGGACAACAAAGACAGACTCCATGCTAGACAATTTTGATAAATGAGGTCCAACATTTTAATTCCAACAGCATGTATAAATGTAACCACTGCTACTGTAGATATTTGTGTTATGTAAATGTTCCATATGTGTTTTACTATACTTACTACAACATACTTATCTTTATAACCCAGGCATGGCTTTTTTCATACAACACACAGTGACGTCACAACATTATGTCTCGGTACTATGGGTCTATGGATACCTTTAGAATGTGTGGGGTTGTTCTTACTACATCCAGCTCTGTGGAATAGTGCTATATCACATAGCAAACCCCAATATATACCACCATGAAAAATAAATAGTAAATGAGGATCTATGGATACCTTTAGCATGTATTTCGGAAGGTTTACCAGCGCACGTGATAAACATTCACTGCAAATGCAGTGTGAAAAGAGCCTAAGAAAATGGTTTATTAAAATGGAATAAATATACAACAAAACACCGACCTCTCTTAGCCAATGCTTTCCACTAATGGAAAATTAACAGAAGAGTTTGATTCAGTTTCATTATATTCTAACGATAACAAAACTCAACTATTTTCACATACAGTGAGTGCAATTTTTTTCTAAAATAAAAGTACAGAGTTTGCATGCACAGTAATGTCAATTTCAAAATGGTCTACAGCTTAGCTAACCAGTGGGTTCCTGTCTCAGACATTTATGACATCTTAAGAATATTAATGTGTCACAAATGTCTGATAGGCGCAGGTGCAACCTCTGGGACCCACACTTTTTGGGAGAATTGGCCCCCAAAAGTCTTAATTCAGAATGGGAAGTAGGTCGTACTTGCACACTGCCTCTGAGCAGAGACTTTCAGGGACAAGTGAAAATTGCTGGTCCCAGAGGTGGGATCCGCACCTATTAGACATTTATGGCATATTTTATCAAAATGCCATAAGCGTCTGGGAATATTCTTTTAAGTACTTCCACTCCCTTTACAGAATGCACTGGGTTACATTTCAACTGTTAAATTCTATAGAAGTAATATACTTAATAGTGCTATGCGCAAAGCAAAACAATATATACTTCCTAGTATAGCCACAATAGGTTGAACTGGCACGTCAAATAGTTGAATCAGTAAGGGTCATATTATTATGTTTATGTGTAAATCCTTTATTAAAATATACTGTTACACACCATTTAAGACTGTAAAGAGTTAGATGATTTTAAATATATTTTTAAAGTGAAACATTGAAAATTTTATTTTTTTGTTTTGAAAAAATGTGACTTTTTGTTATGTATTGTATTAATTTTAAACTTCACGTCGTACCTCTTCCAACTTATTGCTGTCCGTGTATATGAAAAACACAGTGTGACCTTTAGGGTATGTTCACACGGGGTAATTTCGGCACGCATTGCACCGCGTATTTGAGCTCTAATACCGGTGAGATGCGCACCGAAATTATGGCAATCCATAGTTCTCATAGAGAACTATGGATTACGCCTCCTCTCCCCGCTTGCAAAATACGATTGTATTCTACGTGCGGGGAGATAGTGACATCAATTACTTGCGGCCAATACGTGCCGCGAATAATGATGTCAATGGGGCTGGCGGGCTGCCCCCCCCTCCCCCGCGCCGCGGGAGTACGCGCATGTCAGCGCGATGTCTTGAAAGACACGATGTACTGCAGCGCATACTGTACGCGCCGCAGTACATTGTGTGAACATAGCCTTAGAATGACATTGGTTACAAAGTAAGGAAAAACAAGGTGTGTGTATGATATTCTTTGAACATGCTTTTATTCTAATTGCATTAGTGAACGTGTGTAAGAATTGGAAAAAGCTAAAGTCCCATAATAAATTATTTTCATAAAAGTTCACATACAAAAACTACAAATATTTAGCAAGTTATAAAATAAGAAAAAAGTGCAAAATACTAAGTGCAAAAACTATCTGTTCAATTTTCTAAAGAATCAGCAAATAAGTGCAAGAGACTAAAAGCAAATAAACTACAGAGGTTATATGATCATAACGGAAAGACATGGATGAAATTATACATGGATGTCAAAGTAATGTGGATGGAAGAGAAGGAATGATAGAAAGTATGTTTTCTTGAAGCTGTTCAGTTTTCCAGTGGCTCTAGTCATTTCAGCCTCTATTAAGAAATCAATCCTATTACTGAGAAACAACAAACATCGTTCATAAAACTCTACCTATTACATGATTGTATCAACTATTGAGTACTGGGAGGCAACACTTACATAAAGCGTAGCAAAGGTATATGCTACTAGTTCTTTTTTTACTACCAATGAAACTGACTCAACTTCATTATAAAGCTAGTTAAAGATTTCAGATTGTTGGTTAAGGTATCCTGACTCCTTCAACAAGACCTAATAACCATCCCATGAATGTGATCAACTTGACCTAAATGTACATGATAATGGAGAAATCAAGGGCAGTAGCTCTAGATTAAATGATCAATTAGTGAATAGATATTATAGATCTATAGTCTGCTTAATAAAATGAGATAGATGGGAATATTCCTTATAAGAGGAAGAACCACCCTTTGTGGTATTGTTGGATCCTAATCATTCGGGAAGAGGGGCACAATAAATCAGATATAGAGCTCTGAACCCCCTACCTCCCGCCACACACACATCTGGACAAAAAAGTAAAATATAACTACTTGGGCAGTTCACAAAGTACATATTTATTCAGCTATTAAAGAGGTTGTATCACCATGCTGTTTCCCAGAGCCACAGACAGCTTCAAACTCACACTTCCTTGTCAGGCTGTGGGTGGTTCTGCACCAGTGATTGGCATATCACCTCTGCTATTCCTGTTACAGTGACATGACTGCTGGATATTTAAAACTGTAGTGTCCAATGCTATAGAGCTCTAAAGGTTAAAAACTTGTCATTAACTAACATAAACAAGCTCATATTCTAGAGATAAGACTCAGCAGGGAGTGTCTTACTGTGGTTGAATGGCAGTTTGGAGCAAATGAGAGAGGGGAGCATAGAGAGGTGGTAATTAACTTAGATAAACATGTGTACACAAGCAGTTGATAAAATCACCCTCATCTCCTGAACAAAACAGCAATGTATTTGGTAATAGTCTTAATTTACCTTTCCCTACATAATAAAAGCTAATGACTGATGAGAAAACACCTTCTGATAGGAGCCTTAAAAATTATATAAACTATACTCTAAGTCTGTAGGAAGTGAAGTTTTGTAGCATTTAAAATTTTAAAATTGAGATATATAATTTTGTTTCTTGAATTTTTTCACGGTTTGTGAGGCTTTTGCAGAGTAAGACAAAGTATGTCGATAAAAAAAGATCTGTATTTTGTATAGTTATCGTGTGACATAATGCTTCTAAGTGTCCATGAAAAGGACAAAACATTATGAGAAAACAATTGGAGGAAGATAGGAATGTACAGGCAAATTTCTAATTTACATAAGAGAGAAAACTTTAAACACCAGAGGCCACATGCATGAAAACTGTCCAGGTCTAAAACTCTTTGTTGCCCAAAGCAACCAATCAGAGTGCCTCTTTCATTTCATATAGTGTTCTGGAAAAATGAAAGGGACGTTCTGATTGGTTGCTATGGACAACAAAGAGTTTTAGACAGTTTTCATACATGTGGCCCCATGTGCATTCAAGACCGAATATACCTACTCAAATAAAAATAAAGTCTGGAAAATGAATTAAAGAAAAGAAGTAAAATAAAAATAATACTTCTAATACTAGAAATACCTTGCAATTTGCAGTCCGAAGAGTTAAAAATAATATCTGTCTGCAATAGAGCCTAGGGAGAAGTAAAGGTGGCCATACACGTTAGATGTTGAATCTGGCAATAGAGGTTTCTCAGCTCCTTCCAAATTCATGTGTTGAGGGAAAGAAAGATCATGCTTGCTCGATTTCTCTAGCTTCCATGGGAGATAAGCCATTGCCAATCCAAGTGTGTATGTATATAGGAGACATTGGAGGAATATTTGTTAGTCAAACGAGAGTTTAGAAAAATTGTACGGGCAGCTCGTCTCACTTTTCTTATGCAGGCTTTTGCAGAATCGTAGTCATGCTGACAAATTACATTTTTTAGCTTTATTTCATACAATTTTTAGGTTACTGCCCCTGTAATATTTGAATTTTTGGATAGTTACTATAATATAAATAATGAACATTACAAATTACAAATTTTAGGGCATTTCCATAACACTAATTGAAAAAACTAATCAAATATAGGAACAGCTAGTTTGATGGTTCACTGCTTCCAAATTTGCTAGAGATGAACCATTTAAGCATCAGCAGATGGTGCTGTAATATGTTACTCATGAAACTAACAATATGGAGGCATTTCTAAAGACTAGTGCTAAAAAACAGCAGTCTCTAGCACAGTATCAGATTACAGCTGCCTCTTCTCTAAGGCAGGCTAAGAAATTGAAACTGTGACTAGGCTTTTTGTTATGGATAAAACCTTAATGTTTCTCCTGAACATTTCATTCCATAAGATTCTTTAAAATACAAAAAAATAAATAGTATGGCCATACTATGGTATCTAAAGAGAATTTTTTGCTTATGTTTTTTTTAATGTAACATACATTAACAAGGCTTTAAGAGAACCTGCTGTCATTTATGCAGGTAGTATACAGTTTTGTGGGAATATAACTTGTAATTCGTATAACCTGTAATTAGTTTAACTCAATGCTCATTGTGGGCTTAGAAACCCAGGTGGCGGTGGGTTTATGAGTCCACGGACAGTGGGTTTAGGAATCTAGGAGGTGAGAGCAGTTGCTATGAGTCTATGGGTCTCCTTTGTTAACAAAGGAGACATGCTTCAAGTTAGTTGGGGGAAGTAGTACAAAAGCCAGATTGAGTGTGCAAAGGAAAAGGTATCTAGAGTGGCCAGAGAGGATATGATACCAGCCTTCCCTCTGCCCACCTGATGCCTAAACCCAGAATACTAAAAGGTTTAAACTAAAGCCTAGGAATCTACGTAGCCAATGCTGCTACAAGATGATGTTTGCACATAAGGCAGCATGTTTAACCTGACTTCTTCCCATACTGTGCATGTCAACTTTGAGAAATTGTATTTTAGAGTAATTTGGGGGAATTGGGGGACCATGTTTGATTCTCCAAAGCATCAGTTTAGCTATAACAGTTTAAGATTATAGTAGTAACGTATTATTTGGTTACAGATCTGATATACAAAATAAAAAAGCGAAAGCTGCTTCTAAAAACCTTGCAGTTTTGCTTTAGAACAACGCAAGAGTGTTGTAAATCACCATGAAATACACACCTCTCAGAAACCATGTCTATAAAAGTTTCCTTGTTGGTCAACCTGGGTGGTCTTAAGAGCAAGAATTTATATCCAATGTTTCCATTTACTGTTTTGCTAACAGATTTAAAAGACAAAGATTTGCTAGTGATAACCATTTAAAGTAAAGTTCAAATGATCAACATGTGCAGGTGAAGTAATGCAGTCGCTGTAGATGTGACTGAGCGCTAAGCTCAAGATATCCTTCTTTTCTTTATAGAAACGCAGCTCTCTCCCGGCTTTTCTTGACTCCTCCAATTCCCTGAGAGCAAGCTGAAGCTCCTGAGATATGATTCCAGGACTCTCTTCTTCCTTCATTATCCAGTCTAAGGCCATGTGACTCCTCATTCTCTCATCTAGTGAGTATTGGGAGTAGTAGGCAATAACCTCCTGTTTAAAAAAACAAAACAAGAAGGCAATTATGTATTAAAGAACTCACAATTCATATTACATTTTCTATTATTTTTTGTTATGTCTGTTATCAATAAAAGTTCAAATCACTGATAATTTACCATTTGTTGGACCTGAAAAACGTAAATGCAACTTTTAGAATATGCAAAGCTGGGTCCCACTGATACAGTAGCCCTAAATTAATCTGCCTAGATATTCATTGAATTCACTTTAAAGGCTTATTCTTTGGAAACCTCTTCAGTGAATCTGTGAAAACATTGGAATGTTGTCTCATAAAGACAACCAACATAATATGCACTTTAAGGGCATGGAATTCACATAGATGTCAATAAAAGTGGCTAATGTTCTGGTGAACATGAGATGCCTTTGTACTACACAGATGGCCATTCATCTGCATGGCTGCAGATATGGACTACTTCTTTGGCAGCAACCACTACAAGGAAGATACAAGGATGGTGGCACCTTCGCCCGGCAAAATTAACTGTTTACCAGGGCAGTCCAAAGTGGGACTGTGGCATTAACTGCTTAATGAATGAAGTTGTCTATGATGAGACAAACCCTTGAATATACATGCTATTGATGAAATCAGAATTAGAAAACTGCCTGGAAAAGGCTTTCATAACATCCGAGTTCTTAATTTAGCTTCTTATGCTTGAATAATAAACAAAGTGAAGATGGAATATATTTTTAGTTACAGATCTAACTAAAGAAAATTGAGACCGGACCTTCCCTAACACATGGTTTGTGTACAGCATTGTTCCACATAACACATGGTATTTATTTCACATTTTCAAACTGTTTCAGAACAATGGTGATTTGGTGACTGAAATTCAGGATATGCTGCAACGGGTTTACTTTATAATTCTAGGATAAGAGTGAAATAGCAAGCTGAGGATCTGGTAATTAATTAAGAATGCATGTTTGGCTACTTCTGCATCTGAAATTAGTTGCAAAGTTATGGAGCCAACACATATAAAACATGGTATAAAATACTGTGACACAGAGAGCAAATGTCAAAACAATAGTCCAGCACAATTAAGACAATGTAGTCCATTCAATCTACTCTAATGTAACTTAGAATACTGAAATCTGATATTCATGTTATTTAAAGGAAATAGCAGATCCATGAATAGTCTACATTAGGCTTAATTTCTAAATACAAAAGTTGGCCCAAGAACATACTAATATAAAGTACAACGCATATAGAAAGAATCATTGTAGTCTTTTAAAGAAGCTGTTAGTTACCTCATAGACTTTACAAAGCTTTCAACAATTTTTTATATCCATACTATTGGTATTTAGCCACTGAGCCAACACAGTGTCTCAGTGGTTAGCAGTGTTGCCTTGCTGAAATGTGGAGGTCTGAACAGACAACAAGAGAGGTAACATAGTGAACTGAGGTCAACTTGCCGTGGTGGGTGGGCATTTACAGTTTTGATCAAAAATGTACACCAAGAACCTCAACATTTTCATATAGTCCAAAGTAGCAGAAATGCTTTTTCAAACAAATTCCTATGTCTCCTTTGACTGTTTTTTGTGCTTATGGAGTGCTGCAGATATTGTGTTGTGTTCACATTGCTTTTGGCTGCCACACCAGCGTGCACCTATAGATTTATTTTTCAAAATGCATGTGCTGACCGGATTTATTTTTTGGTTTATTTCTACTTTTGTCTACATATATAGTACAATCATTTATTGAGGTTTTTAAATGTTAAACTCCACTTTTATTCATCTGAAGAACACGAAAGAAATACTTGGGCTATTATTATTATTTCACCTTAAATTCTCTTCCGCATGTTTAGAGGCTCGTTAGTATCATTTATAGTTTTCACTTTTTCTATTAGTACCATCTAAGTATAGATGGTACTAATGAGCATCTAAAAACAGAACGAATAATTCAAAGTGAACACATAACAATAGCAGAAGTATATTTTTATGTTCTTCAGATGATGAAATAGAGTTTAACATTTGAAAACTTCAGTAAATGATTGTATTGTATGTATAGACATAAGTGGAAATAAAGTATAATAAAGGAATGTACTAAATGCATAGTCAATACTAGAAATAAAGTGTAAGAAATGATTACACTATACACCACAGTTAACACTGGAATTGGTACTAGAGCGACAGAGGGCCGGATGACAGATGATTCTCCAGTACCTGTCTGCCTGCCAGAGCCAGAGCCAGATGACTGATGATTCCAGTACCTGCCTGCCTGAGACAGATGATTCTCCAGTATCCGCCTGAGACAGATAACAGATGACTCCATTACCTGAGACTGACCGCTAAGGCTATTTTCACACGGCTTATTTCGGGACGTATTTACGGACGTATTTACATCCGCAAATACGTCCCGAAATACGTTTCAAATAATGAACAATTAGATTAGCATCGATTCCAATGTAAAATACGCCTCATCATTCACATGAGTCGTATTTGTGCAACGTATTTACGGGCGTAAATACGTCCGTAAATACTATCGTAAAATTAAGTCCCCTGTCACTGATTGAGGCGTATTTTGCAATGTAAATCCCCAAAGTAAAGAATGGGGAATGTATTTACGACTCGAAATATGTGCCACACTTAGGGACACATATTTGAAACTTATTTCGGGACGTATTTGAAACGTATTTCGGGACGTATTTACGGACGTATTTACGTCCGCAAATACGTCCCGAAATAAGCCGTGTGAACATAGCCTAAGGATTCCAAAACCAAAGACTCGCGGAGGATTCAAGCATATTATTACCAAGAAAAGAGGGACAAATAAAAACAGCCAGTGCATAACTAGGGATTGCCTGCCCAGGAAGCACCCTGGGACAACCCATTTTTCCCATTTCTTTAGGTACTTGGTTTGTGGCTGTGAACCATTTTAGTCCCTTGAAAAAGAACTTTGCAAGACAAAAAGAAGATATTTACTTTTTCCTTTCTTTTTCCTTTCCAAAGAAATGTGCTATAAGAGACAGTATTTATAATACATTTACATGCTTAGAAATCAGGAAGAACCAGCAAAGAACCGCATGAAAGAAGATTCCATAATCAGTGCCCCCCCCAATGAGAATAATAGTTCACACAGAGGGCTATGAATTAGCCAACAAGCCATGAAGGCACCCACAAGGGGGGATTGTGAGAGTGAGGTGTGAAGTTTCTTAAGGGGTGACCATTCTTAGTTTCCCAGACCAGAGTACTTCTTTCCGGTCTTATCCCTCCACTCTCATGACAGGTCTTCATGTTTAAAAAAAAAAAACACTGCATAAATTTGTCTACCTATCTATTAAAACAAACCTTTATTAATTTTACACTAAAAATGTGCCACAAAATATGGCCTCAAAAATTCTAATCACCAAGCCTACCTATATAGACGCGGAGCGACCGTCCCGATAAGGACAACCCTGCCAATCTCTAACCTGATAAACTAACCACTATCTAAAAGTAACTAAATCTACTACAGTGAACTAAATGCCCCCAAAAGTATAACATAAACTAAACACTAAGTTATAAATACCTATACAAAGATATCTCGATATAATGATGCACTATTCAGGTCCCAATAATGTACCTAAGAGTATCTATTCCGGATATATATTGTCCCAATTTTTAATCCTACGCGTTTCCCCCTTGTTCAAAATAAATGAACCCCAGTTGTAACCGATCTGGGAGGTATCATGTCAATAATAAACGATACTAGACGCTGGTCAGGATATATATTCTATTACGTATCATACTCACAAACCCGTTCACATGTCTATGCCGCCGATGCTCGATATTCTGACGGCAATGTCATGGGTGCCAAATTCCCGGATTATTGACCAACACACTATCTCCCATTCCTCATGGCAAAATGGTTGCCAAGAGGAGGAGGTCTTCGTGTTTAGAGAGTCAGCAGCTGTCGGGATCGAGAATAGCTCGAGAACAGCCGACCAACACCCTCAGTTAAGGACTAAATTAGTTAGCTTACAAGTTATAGGGACAGTCACTCCTATCCCCATCCTTATCCAGAGTCCAGAAACAGAACAGTCCAGATCGAAACTGAGTCTTTAGGGGGGTGTGAAATTTGTTAGGAACAGATTCTAATGTTTTAGGGGGGGGCTGTCAAGTTGATGATTTAATGGAAAACATTATAATCTGTTCTATTATTACGTCCTTATAAAGCTCACCTGATATTGTGTTTAAACTGCTCTTTATTACAGTCCTGGAACAGAGACACTGCTTACAGCTAACAAAAACAAGACCTTCAGAAATTCCTCTTCTGTAGGATACAGATACTGTGCAGATACAAACCTCGAATCTGCCTCAGCAACAGCCAACTAGCCAATCAGTTAGCACATACCAAAGAGATATGAAGTAGTAACTTTCTGATAATAAAACAGATGTATATACCAGACAGACCTGTGTGGTGTGCATTTCTTAAGCTCTCAGCTGAGACCAGCTTTTTAATGCAATTTGGACAGGGACAACTAATTGAATAGGAGTAGAGCAAAAGATAATTCTACACCTGATATCCTAACCTGACAAGAGTATACCATTTTAAAAGTTTAAAACATCATTGTACGCCAAATATCAAAAATGACAATGCTACTTACAACCAAAGACTGAAGTCAGTCAGTCACTAGCCATACACATGTAGTTAAGCCTACTGAAAAAAAAATAAATTAACGGGACAATTTTCTATGATTTTGTGTTCTTTTGTGTTGGTTGTCCAGCTACTAACTGTTCCAGTTTAAGTTAATTTATGCTTTGCTCTTGTTTGAGTAAATTAATAACCTTATAGTCTGAGTTGAGAAAATCCTGTATGCCATCCCTTCACTGCATTTTGCTTTCAGTAAACATCGAAGTGCTTGGTGGTATACATTTCAAATTTTAGCAAAAGGAGTGGCTTGCTTTTACTACCACAAGGTGATGGACAGCCTATACATGTGTCTTCAAAGTAGTTGATCAATTCTTAAAGCTCTGCCATTGTTCATGAAGAAATTGGTGTCCATCATATCATCGAAGACACAGATATTGTTGTCTACTGGCACAAATACGACTGCTGCTAGCTGTCATCTGCAAAGAGCATAAATATAATGGCAAAGAACATCTGGAAGCTGTTCAATATGACGCCATATGCAGTGACTGACATGAAAAAAGGTTTTTGGAAATGTGACATGGAATGCCAATAAAACAGAGTTCGAAGTCAGTCATTATGGTTTGTGGATTCAGGCTGGGACAAAGATTCTTCACCTCAGAGAGAACTTGGATATAACTACTCCAATTTCGGTCATTTATAAGAATGTAGACCAAAGAAATAAAGGTGTCGCATAGTATTCCTCTGTTGAAACAATAGCGGTTTTGTAGGTTCCATTACCAAACCAGTTTCCACACTGGCTTAATATGTGTTTTTTAATGTGGATAAAATTAGTAAATGATTCTGACCAGGACTGCTGTCATTTAAAAGAAATTTACTCTTAAGAATAGTCAGTTCACTTAGGCAGGTAGGATTTGGCAAAGGTGTTTGAGCAGCATGTCTCGCACGTTGAACAGTCTGCTTGAGGTGACAAACAGGTGGAAGCTGTCCAACAACAGCTGCCACTAAGAGCACTCACCATGATGTAATGAGTTGCCTCAGAAGATGTTGCTGCACGTTCCTTCATGGTGGCTAGCTCTTTCCTTTTTTCGATCTTTTCAGGGTCAGGAGCGTGGTTTTGTTCATTTGGTTCACTAGAACTCCAGTTTTCCATGAAAAAGGGGTATGCATTTGTCCATACGATCCCTACGTTTTCACAAGCACTTCCCATTAAAAGTTTTTTCCTTATGAAATTTGAAACCCTTAACAAAAACAAGTCTACACCTTTATCAAACTTTACAAACATAAGTGCCATACTGATATAAAAAAACCTATTGCACTAAATCTATTGCACTAAACCTATTGCACTAAATGACATATGTGTTTGCCTTTGTTGATTGTCGCTGTTTTAAAGATCATGCCAATTAGTCCATGCTTTTATTAATATGCACCTTTTTGATTGTTGCCATTTTGGAGTGTGCCCTAATTAGTCAGCACTTTTATTAAGACATGCCTTTCTTTGCCTGTGCTCTTTTGTGTATTTGATCATTGCTGCTTTCAGATCGCTCTTAATGATGGATACCCTCCCAAATGAGGGGAGCACAGCCTGGTAAATTCTGAATTAGATTTCAGAGCTGAGTATATGGGGTGGTGAGAGTTTACTCAAAAATATTATATTGATAACCTATCCTTTGGATAAATAATCCATATTAAAGTCCTGCCAAACCAATTTAGCTCTTTGTGTCTCATTTCTATGACTGTGAATGTAAAGTGCTTTGAAGAGCACTCAGGGATCAGACGGTGCCCAGGTTAAAACCTCCTCCCTCCCCCAGCAGATGCAAACCATCGATATGTCTCTTTTTTAAAACCAAAATATATAGTTTAATACATAATTATCAAATTATCATTGTCATTATATCTATCAGCTATTCTAAGAATTCTAATACCCAAGTCATGTCTTTATTTTCTAGGAAATTGTAATCAAAGCTTAAGTAATTCTTTAGAAATTCTACGTTTACAGTTTTTGTCATTCTACTGTCTCAATAACTTTCATGTACAAACTAATTCAATTTATCATATTTAAACTACAAAGCAGATTTCTAACAAATATAATCATTGCCATATGTTGTTTAATCACTTTCCAATTTCCCTAGCTTTCTTCTCAGGTCCAAATAAATCCAATTAAATATGAACATAATCCTTAGCTGATAATCTAATCATTCTACGTATGCATCAAACCCACTACGACTAAAGCAATAAGCTTCTTATTATCGCCTGAAATCTGCATTCACCCACATTTTTCCCATTAAACAGATAGTACTGACACCGAGGGAAACAAAGTTAAAAATAAAAAAGTTATGCTGACCTAATTTATCTTAAAATCTGGTTCTGTAGGTGGGTGGAGCTGACCACAAAAAGGACCCCTAGTACAATCCATGTGGATGGTCCAAACAGACAACAGTTGAGTTGCAAAAATACTGATGGTTTTATTGAAGTCTGTTTGTGGGAGGATGGGCACATAAACAGTCCGGGGATTACAGGAGGAGCGCCATTGTTTTTTTTTTTTTTATCAGACTGAAGAATATTCCAAGATTCAGTAATCCCATTTGTAAATTATGGATCTACAAGATAAAACTAGGATGCAATTTTGGCTGGAGTGGTGAACAACTTGAAATGTTTGAGGGCCACTCAACAGTACAAAAGATGTGTGGTGTTGGGGAAAGAGAAGGATTGTGCATGTTCGATTTTGACATGTCCAATCCTTTGTTTTTCTGGGAGATAATCTACTGCCAGAGAAAGGTTTGTAAAAGCAGCTTTATCACATCCTCGCTCTCCTGTTAAAATAGATTGTTCTATTTTGACAATACCTCATGTACGACCAATGGCAGCCTCCCCTGATGAGATCAGCTGTTTAATAGTGGTTTCAAAAGCCAAGCCCACATCAGTTGTTTTGATGAGAAAAGTCGAAACCAACTAATTAACTATAAGGGGCCGTTGACACGGCTTATTGCAGTGACGGATTGCAGCCGTATTGCGCGCCGTACTGCGCTGCAATAAGGCTGTAATACGTCCCAGCCATTATGGTAATCCACAGTTCTCATAGAAAACTATGGATTCCGTCTCTCCTCCCCGCCAGACGGGGAGAAAGTGACATTTTCATTATCCCGGCGGGATACGTGCCATGGATAATGAAAGTCTATGGGGCCGGCGGGCAGCGCCCCCACCTTGCCCCTTACTCAAGCCGTAATTGCGGGCAAAATCCGTCCTGCAATTACGGCTTGAATAAGCCGTGTGAACTGGGCCTAAAACACTTTCCATCGCACATTTCCAGCATTACCATTATGCATTAGACCCACAGATAAACTTATGATGTGTATAACTACTAGGGTAGCAACTATATGAACTTCTAATAGTCAAAAGTGGCTGAGGAGCCAACTCCTTTGGTAAAACAGAAACCCACCTTAAATGAGGCAGCAGGGCCTCGGCCTTGGATTTTGGTTTTTGAATTATTAATATGTTTTAACCTGTCTGTATTATACATTTGTTACTTTGTAAAATTTGGAGATATATTCAGTTTTATTTGGTGTTACCCTCTAAGTCCAGAGGAATGGCAATCCTCCCTAGAGGTTTCCTCCACATGGGGTTTTCACTTTCCCGAGAGCTGGAGGATGACTGTTCATGAGTTGAGGTTTAGTGCCTTCTTTGGAGTTTGGCCTGATTTTTAAATATTAATAAAAAAGTAGATTTTTAAAGATATGTCACAGCTTAGTGTTGCAGTTGGGGAGTCAGATGGAAGGTGCAGGCAAATTATGGTGACCTATTTTACCTAATAGAAGTTGTTAAACTTAATGGTGGTGGACAGGCTGAGCTTTGGAGGCCAGACTGAATGATGGAGTAATGGTCTTCCAGGAGCTGCTTGACTGTGGAGTGAAGATCTTTGGTAGAGTTATTGGTGCCATGGAAGTGGACTATCTTTACTAAAATGTCAGGCCAGAACATGCTGCCCCTTGATTGTTGTCTTGCCAGTTGCTGTATGGCAGGCAGCTGGAGGATCTCACGGTAACCATGAATCCAAATACATACTTGCACCTGACTCCTTATTGTGATAATCATGTGGTTTTAAATAAAGCTGTGGCTATTTAACACCAAAAATGATGCGTTGTGTATTTACAGTATATATACGGTAGTTTGGGTCAATTGTAGTGAGTGGGGATCCATCCTGTATCCAGAAGTCATGAATTACATGATCATCTATTCATAAGATGGATCATGTAAACGTGGAGAAAACTGAATTTATTATCTTCCCACCGTCCCACTCCATCTCTCCACCTGATCTCTCTATCACTGTTAATGGCTACACTCTCTGACCAGCACCACAGGTCCACTGCCTTGGGATAATCTTTGACTCCAATCTGTCCTTCAAACCGCACATCCAAACCCTCACTTCTGCCTGTCACCTCCACCTAAAAAATATTTCCCGAATCCGCTCATTTCTCACCTCTGAAAGCACAAAAATGCTTGTCCATGCCCTCGTCGTCTCCCGCGTAGACTACTGCAACATCCTTCTCTGTGGCCCCCCAGCTAGCACCCTCGCTCCCCTCCAAACCATCCTTAACTCTGCTGCCCGTCTGATTCACCTCTCTCCTCGCTACTCCCCTGCCTCTCCCCTCTGCCGATCCCTACACTGGCTACCCATTGCCCAGCGAATCCAGTTCAAGCTAGCAACTTTGACCTACAAGGCTCTCCATAACCTCTCCCCTTCACATATCTCTGCCTTAATCTCTAAATACCTCCCCTCACGCAACCTCCGCTCCTCACAGGACCTTCTCCTCTGCTGTCCTCTTATCACCTCCTCACATAACCGTCTCCAAGACTTCTCTCGTGCTTCCCCCACACTTTGGAACTCACTGCCCCAACACCTCAGACTCTCCCCCTCTCTCACCGGCTTCAAACCTGAAAACCTACCTCTTCAGGATTGCCTATAACCACCAATAACCCCGTTGCACTCCTCCGCCCCACAAACATGTCTGTCCCTCACCTTCTGTCTCTTCACCCCTTCCCTGTAGATTGTAAGCCCTCGCGGGCAGGGACCTCTCTCTCTCTGTACCAGTTGTTAGTCACTTATTGTCACTTTGTAATTGTTTGACCAATGTTATTTATGTACCCGCCTGAAATGTACAGCGCCCTGGAATCAAGGGCACTCCAAAATAAATGATAATAATAATAATCATAATAATGGGTGCCTTGCAATACTTAATTTCCACTTCTGGAAGGGATGCATTTTAAAAACTATTGGTTAGAACTAAAGTACCAAATACTGGCATGCATTCACTCAGGAGCAATACAGTAAAAGTCACATTCATCAGAATGCAGACGAGGAAGTATATATAACACAATCAACCACTAATCCAGATGCATTATCCTGTTAGGAAAAATTTACAAAACAGGAATAAAATGTGCTTGCATTATGGAAGGTGGAAATGAGCAACCTTCTGCTGTTTTATAGTACTCAATCCATTTTATTATCATTAGAATTACAGGCAGTCTTTAAAGGGAACCTGTCAGGTGCTTTACACTACACTATCTGTGAGCAGGATATGATGGGTGGGAGGAGAGAAAAACGGTGATCTGTGATATATAGGTTAATACAATTTAAAGCAGGATTACAGACCCTCGCGGGCAGGGTCCTCTCCAAATCTGTACCAGTTGTTAGTCATTTGTTGTCACTATTGTACTTGTTTAACATATGCTATGTATGTATGTTATGTATGTCTCCTGAGGCTGTGGATGGTTTTTCAGCAGTGATTAGCTCATCAAACTTCTAGGGAGCCTTTACTCTGACAGTTCAGGAGATGTTATCTCTAACAAGATTACAGATAAAGCCATCCTTTTCAGTTCTCACAGCACTTGTACCTTTTGCTTAGTGAAACTAATTTGATTAGATATAATTAGTTGAATCCAAGCTCAGTGGTCTGTCAGGTGACATCACTCCCTGCTATCTGATCTCTCAGCTAATCAGATAACAGGTGACAGTCTGATATGCAGGTAACCAGAGAAACCCTTGTGCACTCAGAGAGCTAATAAAATCTATGAGTAAGTTAAAATTGTCCAATGCATTTAGAAAAAGTCTTCATTTAACTACCCCTTCACCTTGAAAGTTAATCTTTGTAGTGAGAAAACACCTATCAGACTAAATAGTATTTTTTCAGATTTTTACTCTGCTTTTCAAACCATATAACCATAGATATCAGGGCTCTACTTTTCTCGCTCTATCACATCCTGCTGTCAAGATACGGGAGCATAAACCTACTTGAAAGATTTTAAGTACTTCATCTTTGGATCATTTTTAATAGCTTTATAATGCTCTACTGGCATATCTACTTTTAGAGAAGGGAATCCCTGTGGAGGCAAACAGAGGAACAGACTGAGGTCAAAGCTGGATGGGAGCATTGTGCTAGAGATTGTGGCACAAAAACATGTCTGAGCCACTAAGGCTTGGATTCCAAAAGACCCTTAAGGATGTCCTGAGGTATCTGCCATCAAGACATTAGCAGCAGGTCTCGTAAGTCCTATAACTAGTGAGGTGGAACCTCCATGGATTAGGTCTGTTTTTCCAGCACATCCCACAGATGCTCAATTAGATCAAGAACTAGAGAATAAGCCAACACCTTAAAGGGGTATATCAGTGGCTACAGAAATTATATGTCAGCTGTCAGGAACTAGAAGTAAACAGAAGAATGGGGGAGACCTCTGGCAGCAACAGCATTGCAATGGAGCTGCGTACAAAGTTTAATATGCATTTTTTAAATTTTATTACAGCTGCTATATCTTAAATTATTACTTTTTTAATTTTTAACACCATAAGGACCATGTGATTTTTTTCATGTATTTGTTCATCATCGCAATACAGCCGTACCTTTTTTATTTTTCTGTCAAACTAGCAAACTTGCAATATGAGGGCTTGTTTTTGTGAGTCGGATTTTATTTTTTCATAGAATAATTTTGAGGTATATATAACTTATTGATTAGCTTTTGTTAACTCTTGAGAGGACTATACATACTGTGATAACTATCCTATGTGTCAATAAGATTATGGCAATACCATAAGTATATAGTTTTTTTTTTCACTTTTACACAGCCAAAATACTTTTTAAATAAAAATTATAATTTCTGTGTCTCTGTATTCCAAGACCTACAACAATTTTTTTTTGGGCTGACAGATCTGAAAGAGTGTTTTTTTTTCTTTTACAGGATGCCTTCATTTATTGGCACCATTTTTGATCACTTTCTATTATTTTATTTTTGTTTAAATTAGCAAAAAATGTGATTTTGACTTTTTTTAAAATTATTTTACACTGTTCACCATGTAAGAAAAATAATGTGATATTATTGTAGTTTGTGTCATTACAGTTGTGAGATACCAATTATGAAAAGGTTTTGTTTATTCTTTTTATTTTCTATAAATAACAATTTTGTTAGGAAAATATGGGAATTTCTTTTTTTTATCTTACTTGGAATTTTTTTCATTTATGTCTTTATTAAACTTTGTTAATTATTATTTTGTAGTCACCTTAAGGGACTTAAATGTGCAGTTATTTGGTTGTTCATATAATACACTGCCTTACTTATGTAGTGCATTATATTACATTATATCAAACACAGAATTCAGACCTGGGAGCCTTCACTAGGTCCCCAGCTACCATGTAAAACCATCAGCTTCTTAGGAATACATCATAGGGGATGCCAATGGGGTAAGAAAGGGAACCACTTCCCTTCAAAACTACTTAGAGGCAATGGTCACTATTCACTGTGACATCTAAGGGATTAAACAGGTCGGATCTGAGTTACGTCCACTCTTTGCCACTAGAACAGGGTCATGGATCCCAGCTCATTTCTGCCCTGCCGATAAAAGACATATTGTGAGCCATAAGGGGTTAAAAAAAAGACCTTGAACTTTTGTCTTTGCTCTGGGGACAATTTTTAAAGGGGTTTTGCCACGATCTCATTTCATACCTCCTGCATCCAGCTCTTCAGCTGTGTGTGCTCAGAAGGGGGCGTGTGTGATTTGTTTGAATTGCATGTCATGTGACCCAGCAGGATGACATCACATGGTCTTTCCTCTCTGTAGTCAAAAAAAGGTCTGTTTATGTAAAGCATTGTGAGTAGCTGAGAGGTAAAGCTTTTGCCTCCATGCACAAGGGTCCTAGGTTCAAATCCCTGCAGGAACCAAACCTTTTCTCTTTATCAATGCACATACCTCATTGAGGTTTCTTTTTTATGTATTTGCACTGTTTGACTAATTACTAAGGAGTACAAAGGATGGGAGCAGAATGACAGCACCTGGGGTTTGAACACTCAGCAGCTGCCTGAGGGGAGAAATGATGTCTGAGCATGTGCGACCAAGACTGAGGAGCTCTCAGCCCTGGTCGTATCCCCTGGAGATGAGCTGTAAACAATGGATCACTAAAGGAGAAGCTAAAACAAAAACGGTCCAGAATTTTTAATAACAACGTATGATGTAAATGTTTATTATTTCATTTCCAAGCTTCCCACGTCAATTTTACTTCGTGGCAAAACCCCTTTAATGTTCAAATTGACCATAGTAGGGGGCTTGTTTCAGTGGTAAACAAGGATCAGCATCTTTTTATCATAACCAATATTGAAGAGGTTCTCTGGGACTATATTTGTTATAGAGCTCACAACTGTATTATATTGAACTTTATAATTCATGCTTATTAAAAATTATTTACCTGTCCTGCTCTGCAAAACTAGGCAAAGAGTCTTGTCTTCCCCTATCGCCTGCAAACAACCGGACGTTCATTGATCACATGGCCTCAGTGAACGTTTTGTCATCACTCAGTGAGTATGCTTTGAAGCCAGACTTCACTCAGGAGCACTGAGTGGGAGTGATCTGAGCAGAGAACGATTTGGCTGCATTCACTCTTTCCAGCCTGGAGTTTGCAAGTGAATAGAAGTTATCACATTAGAGTAATTACAGGGGAGAGGAAACTGTTTGTTTATCTTTGAGCCCTGCTGGAAAAACTTAGTAATGGGAGTAGAGGACAGCAGTTCAGAGCTGGGGGATTGTGTACTGCTGTCACGAAAATGATGACTGCAGATCTGTAAAGTTTACACGGTGACTCATGAGTCCTACCTATCATAACATCAAGTACAGAGCTGGGGGGATTACACAATTATGTCAGCACAATGTCTAGCGGTTACAACTGTGGAAGGAAGTCTTAGATTGCAATGCAGTCTGGTAATTGTGGGAAAGAGATGCTGGGGAACTACTGATACTCCCACAAGTAGGAAGTTTCACTGCAAAAAGTGGATCTTCTGAATAAGGAGGCAAAATAAAAGAAACAAAACAAGTGAAGATAGTGGAATGTCTTTACTTTTCAATACAAATGCTGTTTATACTGTCTTTGGATTATATGGATGCCTACGGAAACCTGGCTGGTCAGCTGATCATCCAGATAGACATATTGAATGGGGTTGTTTCTGATGAAACAATATGTTTATAAGAAACCTGTAATCTGCCAGAAGCATGTTACAGAGTGAGAGGAGCTGAGCAGTCTGATATATAGGTTTGTGGGAACAGATTCAGTAAAACCTATAATTTATTAAATTATTTCTGCTTACTTTTGGTTAAGAAGTCCAGTGGGCGGTCTTATCAGTGATTGTCAGCTATCTCTGCAAGCACACATACAAGGAAGGCTGTCAATCCCGGATAAAACCGCCCACTGGACTCTTCAGCCAAAAATATGTAGAAATTGAAATAAATAAGTTACAAGTGTTACTAAATCATTTCCCACAAAGCTATATATTGGTTTGCTCATCTTATCTCACTCTGTAACATACTGCTGGCAGATCAGATAGTAAGTTTAGTGTGACAGGTTCACTTTAAATCAAAACTCTTAATAAGATATGAAAAATGGATTTTCTAGATAACCCCTTAAGACTTTTTATAGCATGCATTTATATTGCTCTGTATCTACACTGTGTGTATATCAGCTTTTTTAGTTTAATCCACCAAATTGTGATAAATATTAGAAAGCATTAAATACAAAAATCACAATTATAATATGTACCTTTCCACCTCTAAGAAGAAATTGGAAACTGTATCTAGATAAACACTGCTGAGACAGCACAGAATAGAGTTGTTTTGACATTTTCACAGGATTTAGTTAAAATATTTTTGCCATAAACTGTCTTAAGGCGCAGTCTCTGTGCGTTGTGGTGGTGAACACTTTTTTCCATTATCTGCTTCAGTAAGATCTAGGCCAAATGGTTAGGTTTATTTACTGTCAGTGCCAGGAACTATTTCTTCACAATGATTTGTGTTCTTAACTTTACCATCTGCTTTGAAAACATACTATTCCCTTTAGAGTATTCTATTAGGGCTTTGTTTGTATGATGAAAAATAGCAACAGAACCAAGTTTTACCATCTACCAAACAGGAAGCATTAGAGGGAACCGGTCATCAGTTTTAATGACTCAAACTTTTGCTTCTAGGCTTGATAGACAGCTCTAGGCAAGCAAAAGTAGATGGTACAGGAAGCCTCCAAGATGTCAATCAAGCTTAAATGCTTGGGTTTGCTGCTAAGCTTGCAGTGCAAGTGCCTGCAGAGAAAGTGTGTAGTGGACACTTAGTAAGTCATTTTCATGTGGTGCAGGAGTTGCCAAAGCTTCTTGTTCAGTGGATTGCTTAAGGACTCCTACTTTATATTGATATTGTTTACTTGCAGTTATTTAGTCTGCCACAGAATGAAATTTGATTGCTTTATAATTGTGGCATGCCCTGATCCACATCTGTGACCTTTATTGTCTGCCCCAATCTTTGGTTTGTGCGCCAACACTTCTCTCTTACAACTACAGTGCGTTGCAAAAGTATTTATACCCCTTGAACTGTTCATCATTTTTAAACCTTACAGACACAAACTTACGTGTACTTTATTGATATTTTATGTGATTGAGCAAAACAAAATGGCAAGTAGTTGTGAAGTGCAAAGAAAATTACACCTGCTTTAGCTGCAAGCACAGCCTTATACATTGAGAGGCTGGAATTTTTCCATTCTCCTTTGCAAAATAGCTCTAACTCAGTCAGATTGGTTGGCGAACATTTTTGAACAGCAATTTTCAAGTCCTGTCACAGACTCTCAATGGGGTTTAGGTCTGACTGCGACTGGTCCATTTTAACATATGCTTTGATTTAAACCATTCCATTTTAGCTCTGGCTGTATGTTTAGGGTCCCTGTCCTGTTGGAAGGGAACCTATGCACAGTCTCAAGTTTTTTGCAGCCTCTAACAGGTTTTCTAAATTGCCCTGTATTTAGCTCCATCCATCTTCCCATCAACTTTGACCAGCTTCCCAGTTCCTGCTAAAGCAAAGCCTCCACACAGCATGATGTCACCACCATATGCTTCACGGTGGGGATGGTGTGTTCAGGGTGATGTGCAGTGTTGGCTTCCTTCACACATAGTGTTTGGCATTTTGGCCACAAAGTTTAATTTTGGTCTCATTTGACCACAGCCTCTTCTTCCACATGCTTGCTGTGTCCTCTAAATAGCTTTTTGCAAACTGCAAATGGGACTTCTTATGGCATGCTTTGAAAAATGGCTTTCTTCTTGTCACTCTTCCATAAAGGCCAGATTTGTGGATTACAGGACTAATAGTTGTCCTATGGACAGATTCTCCCACTTAAGCTGTGGATCTCTGTGGCTACTCCAGAGTGACCCCGGGCCTCCTTGCCGTTTATCTAATTAGTGCTCTCCTTGTTTTGGCTGTCAATGTAGGTGGACGGCCATGTCTTGGTAGGTAGTTGTTCCATACTCCTTCCATTTATGGCAGATGGATTGAACAGTGCAGATGTTTACAGCTTGTGCTACTTTTGTAAAACCTAACCCTGTAATACACTTTGACACAACTTTATCCCTGAGCTATGTGGTGTGTTTCTTGGTGTTCATGATCCTGTTTATTCACTTATGGAAATTGGTCACACTGGATTTTATTTAGGGTTATCAGAGTACAGGGAACTGAATATACACACATTCCACACTTTTAGTTTTTTTAATTTGCAAAAACTTAGAAACATTTTTTTTACTCTTCACAAATACTTGCTCATTTGTGTTGCTCCATCACATTAAATATTTATAGCATACATTTAAATTTGTGGCTGTAAAATTTAAAAATGAGGAACAGTTCAAGGGATTTGAATACTTTTGCTAGCCACTGTATATAACCTGTGGATTCCTCAAAAAGTTTTTGTATCACACCCTGAAGGATGTTTTAAGGTGGTAAATGTAAAATCCCTTAAACTGTCAAATCTGATAGCAACAGAGGGTTCATAGGGTGGCCTATATAGCCTTGATACATCTCTCATATACCTCTAAATATGTGAGTTAATATTTTACTGTAGTTCTAGCAATCTATTTATAAACTGTAAAAAATGTAATGAAAACATGCAATTCCTCCCTCCAGCTTTGTAGCAATATCCCAGAAATTAGAGGGCGTCATGTCCTTGGTTTATGCAATAACCATATCGCATTTAGTGGCAACCTTATGAAAACTAATATCTGGACCGTTTCTATATACTTAGATTAACAGTACTATTTTGGCAAAGGTGACACATGACGGTAAAATATGGTGGGATCCTGGATCAAGGGTGTATGTGGGATTTTTTCAAGGTAGAATAAAAAATAAATATTATAAAGCTCTGGTCAGACTAGGAGTGTTGCACACACTGCATTTCTTCCCCACAGTGCTGCTTACTAGAGTCTGCTGTACTCCACATAGGTTACAATAATACAGTTATACAATTATCAAGTAAAAAAAACTACAAATACCAAATAATATCACTACATCATCGCCACTTATTACCTCCACGTAGAATAAACACACTATACTATTAACAAACAATACCTAAATGCCAGGGCCACATATTATCACTGTGCAGGGACTGATTAGTATCACTACATTGTGCCTGAATAAAAACTAAACAAAAACCAATATTCCTATCATACAAACCATATATTGGTAGATGTTATTTATTTTCAAGAACCATTAATTCCAGGAAACTGTGCATATAAAGAGTTTAAGATGTTCTGCAGATAGGGTTACCCCTTGGCTGGTATACCAGCAGCTCAGCCAATATCTATACTTGGAGACTGTTATTAGATTTTTTTGTCACAGGTATAGGTCAGGAGAACTCCTGACATATAGCTGCAGAAGAGAACAGGATAGGCGATTGGCTTCCCCATGGTAAGCTTTGATAATGTAACTGTCCACACATGAGGTGTCTATTTTTGCATATCAGCAGAGATTCTCCAGGGTATGCCAATCAACATTCTTCTCATTCTCTGATAAAGATCGGGCAGAGCAATTAAATTATGCGAACATACATAGCATTGTACAGCTGAAGGGTTACATCTGCAAGTCCTCCCTATCCTCCCAGCATTCAACTCTAAGATCAGTGCTGAGAACAAAAAAACAGCTAGAGCAATGCTGGGGCTTGGAGAGGTCGGCATAATACCCTAGTTATTTAGCATTAACTCATTCACTGCCCTTCATCAGGGATATTTGGTGGTCTAGGTCAGTTAGGGGGTTAATGGAAAAATAATTGGTGGTCTTGAGCAGTAAAATGGTTAATGTAACAATCCCCTCACTTCTCTACACCACCATGAAGAACTACACCCCAGACTGAACTCCACCAGCCCAGATTCCCTTTTTACCTCTGTGAACCTGGTTGCTCTTTTTTTGTAAAAAAGGTGGCAACCCTATCTACAGACCAAATAAATGAATAGTAATACCACCTTCCTTTGTACCCCGCATCATAATAATGTGCCTCTAAACATTAACGTCACACATAGCGATAGTGCCCTTTGCCCACCTAAGGTCCCCCCTTAGTGCTCTCTCATTTCAATTGTTACCACCTACTGCCTCTACACAGTAGTACTGTCTTTACAAAGTTATAGTCCCCTGTAGGTGAACCCCACACCGTAATAATGCCTTTTTGCGCCCTTCTTCCAATAACAGCAACCCCTTATTGCCATTACATAGGGATAATGTTCCCACACAATAAAAGTGCCCTAAAAAGTCATGTAACCTCATTCTGATGATGAGCAAAGAAGCTCATCCTACTGGCCTCTTCTAGCTTGTGACTTACTGTATGTGGTCACTGGCATGGTGCAAGTGGATGTAATAGAGCCCCTGCACTGAATTTCTGGTGCCTCTTAGGCTCTAATCTTGTGACCTATGAGAATGTACTGCATGGCAGGGAGATGATAGCTCCCAGTTCTCTCATCATATTCAACTATATATGTATCTTACGGATGCAAATAGAGCTGGGTGTCTGGGCGTATGTTTGGGTGGTTTTAACTGTGTAACCTCACCTAGCTAATCTGTCCTCCACCCAAGACTGATGTCCCACCATATAATCAATAATAGGGTCTGTACAGACTGCGTACCAAATGTGTCTCTGAATGTTGAAATAACTGTTGGAAACTACAATGATATTGATGTTTCTTAAATTAAGAGATCATTATGGCAACATACTGACAATCCCAGTGGCTTGAAACAGGGGAAAATGTTTCATCAGCTGTCAGAGTTAATAAGGCATCTGCCAGTTTTTCAGTGTTTTTTTTATTTAGTTTGATATGACTCATATCTATTACCAAATAGAAGTGGACATATTCTGCCAGAGTACTTACTTTTTTCTCCAGCTCTGTATTAAATCATACACTCAACAGTTTACTTGCTATTGGCAACATAATTGAGAACAAGAATTGGCATCAGTGATGACTCTAAATGCAAAAATCACAGATGTTCCGTAGCAAAATTATATGATTCCAGAATGAAAAGCACAGTGAGTATTTATGGGCTGAATGCATGGACTAGGTAATGTGTTTGATATTTCTTACCTGGCGGGAACACCTTGTGTCTCTCAATGCTTTAAGACTTCCGTTCCAGTGCAGGAGCTGGAAGACTATCATGAGTTCCTGTAATAAAGCGAGTAATACCAAGAATTATCAGTAAATTCCACTATGCTTCATAGAATATTTACTTACAATATACTGTATGACTTTTAAATATTGTAAAGTTATGTTAGGAGTCATGACATTGATACTGTGAAAGTGAAATCTTATTAATAGTAATGGTGTTAAAAATTAAATAAAACATAACATTTGGAAAATGTATCCACATTGATTTGTCTCATTGCCCATAGGCAGTATTTATTTAATTCCGGTTATTTATATAGTGCCAATATTTTGCAGCATTGTTCTGAAATCAAACACTCACAGGAGTCCTTGTCCTCTGTGGGGTTGACAATCTAATTTCCAAATCTCAAAAACATGTAAGAACCAAATTCATAGGAAGATAATTAACTGTATCAGTAAGTTTTTGAAGTGTGAGAGGAAATTGGAAGAAACCCATGCATATATGGGAATAACAAACAAACTCCATGCGGATGTTGCCTTTGGTCAAATACAAATGCAGGACTGCACTAAGTCATTGTTTCAACCTCAGTAATATTATGCCTCTTAGGGGCCGTTCACACGGCTTATTTCGGCGCGGATTGGCGCCGTACTGCGTGCCGTATTTGCGCTGCAGTACGGCGCCAATCCGTCGCAGTAATGACGTACTTCCACCTTTCTCATAAGAACAGTGGATTCCGTCGCTCCTCCTGCATGGCGAAGTCCGCCGTGCGGGAGAAAAACTGACATGCCACATCATCTAGGCGCAATACGCCCCCCCGACTGAGGATAATGTAAGTCTAATGGGCCGCGGGCCGCGCCCCCGCCCCCGCCCCATTATTCAAGCCAGATGCGAGCTGCAATCCCGGCACGCAATTTCCGTCATGAATTATGCCGAGTGAACAAACGGCCTTAATGGTCAAATGTTTGAAATATTGCTTTTATGAATCCCTATACTCCTTAATACTGATGTTGCAGTGCCGATAAGATAGTGTCTCGGAATTATAGAGAGAGAGCGGGGGGGCGGGGCTACGAGAGAGAGTGTTAATTTTATACAAATTCTAAAAAAAATGGAAACAAAATATTCAATACATCAATTCTTTCAGCATTGAGTAAGAGTGCAACACACAGACATACACATACCAACCTAGCCTTTGCAAATTCCATCCAGTATATTAGTAATATAATTTGTACCGTGTTAGCCATAGAAAGTAGTAGAATAGTGGATAGAAATCAGGCGAGTACCATTTATGAGTCAAACTGAAGTATATTTGATAGTGAAGCTTTCGTAGGAGGACTTAAGCGTCTCGTTCCTTCCAACTATTTATAACAACACAACTGCGCGCCGTACAACACTTCCTCTCTCTCTCCACAAGCATGGATCTTCAAAGGAACTTAGAATTCTTAAAAATAACAAAATTCTAGATATAGGTACACATTTTATTTACACCTGTCAAGAATTAAACAGTCCTGGAAACATGTGCGGCGTGGGTTCGGGAGTGATCATTATTATTTTCTCCTATCTATGTGCAATCAGGGAGATTTTTGTTGCACTCACAGTTCGCACCTAGCTTGACATAACTGCATGAATATTTAACTCGCCATTTTGGCAGAGATTTAATGAATAAGATGTCTGAGATGTTATATGTAGTTTTCCATACGATACGAACAGTTGAATAAATACATATCCAATTCTACCGAAGGGTGTGGAATGAAGTGGATGAAGGGAGGGGGATAGGGAATTTTTAAGCTTTGTTTCCCCTTCTGATGAAGACTTTGATCCCATAAGGTAAGAACCAATCGGCCTTAAATGAATATTTAATATCTGATTCCAAATTTGCGATTAAACCAATCCCAGAATATTTCTTATGGCTACATAATTAAAATTAAAGTTATCTTCGTTTTTAGGTAGTTTATCTACGCTTTTCTTGAATCCCTCCAACTGTTCCTGCTGTGTCCAGCTTCCTCAACAAATCACGAAAGCAGCTATTATCACAATTCCAGTTTCTCATAGGTGAAGAAGACTTTTTTCCTCTGGAGATTGAGGGCGTCATGTATGAAATGTGGTGTGAGATTGGGAGCATTACAACGACCCCCGACGACCACACCCGAGCCTTAACTGCCGGTACTAAACAAATAACCAAACTACACGCCGGAGGGATTATATTAACGATTAGTGGGAGGGGGAGAGAGAGGATCACTCAGAATACACACACACTAAATCACCCTGCACACACACACAGAGCGTTGGTAGGGAAGAGAGGTTTTAGATTTCCTGGCAGCATCAAGGCTACACACACAACCTACACTCTCAAGGGAGCGGTGTCGTGGTGTGCGCCTGACTCACACTATTCTCTATATGCTATCTGCGTGTAGAGAGTGAAATGGAGTAACGTAGAAAGAAAAGAGCGAGAAGTACTTTAAATACGCTAACATAATAATCAAAAAAAATCTTATGAGCGCTATAAAAAAAGACGCAGAACTCTAAGTAGCGTATTTCATAATAAATAGAAATTATAAACTGAAGACAGGAATCTATAAAGATTTAATAATAAGATATGTAATACTAGAGAAAAGCTATCGAGAAAGATTTAAAATAATAAAAGAATAATTGACACAATACATCTTCTCGCATAGTATTCTAAGCGATATAATTTGAATAAAGATTGAAATTCTATGAAACACACACACACATACACACTACATTTGTGTGAATAATATATTTTATTTAAGGTTTAATAGAATTTTAATTGATAAAATTTAAAAGCGCTCATAGCGTGTCTAGAGTAATAGATTAATAATAATTTTTTATATCTCTATCTCTATATATAAGAGTATTTATATTTGAATAGGGATTATGGATAATGTGTGTATTGTGTTGTGAGAGAGAGTGTTTGTAGTTGCTGGATGCGATGATTAAAGGTATTAGGAGATAATTTTTTTTGATCAAGCAAAAATCATTTTATAGTTATGGAGTGTGATAGTTTTAAAATTATATATAGCTAGTTGGGAGTGAGGTGTAATGGGGTAGATTTTTTGTATATATAAATTGATATGTTGGGTATTTCATAGAGAGGTGTGGTGGGATTTTGTTTATTTATATACATCTCATATCTAGTTTATGTCTATATAGTATCTTTTGATTTTGTGTTATATATTGAGGTGGTTTTGTTTAATTAAGTCAGTAGGGCGTAGAAGAATCTTATTTTAATTGTTAGCGTGAGAGTGAATGTTAGAATAGGTGTTTTTTTTGTTTTTTTTTTTATGTTTGTGTGTGATTTTTGTTTAATAGAGACTTGATTTAGATGTTAGTGTTTGAATAGTTTTGATTTAGTTGTTTTATTTTTTGAGTTGTGTGGTGGTGTTTGTGTGTTGAGTTTTAATTTAGTGGTTTGATATTGGTTAAAAAGTAGATGTTATATAGTGGTAATGTAAGGAGATTGGAATTAGGGATTATTTTTGAAATAGGATGGAATGGAGTAGGGTATAAATTAATTTGGAGTAGGGAGATATCAAAATTATTTAATATTTATTATAATATATAATTTTTATATTTATATTATATAGATAATATAGTATTTTAAATAAATATTCAAATAGAGTTATTATCCTCTTCAATATACAACAACGCGAAGACTAATGAGTAACCACAAGACCACAATATGTAAAAATCCAACCCCTCAACTGCCATAGACCACCAATGATGTTTACATTAACCCTGCCACTGCCCTACACCAGGTCTCCTTACATTGATCCCTTTACTGCCTTAAGCCACCATGGATTACATTACCCCACCACTGCCCTATATCCATCATGGAATCCTAGCCTAGTAGCCCCCTTCAACTGCCCTAACCCCTAGATGATGTTAGCATAAACTTTATACTGCCTCCAACAGGGAATCCACACAACACTAATCCCCAAACTGAGCTACACCCCCAAGGATCCTTACATGAACCCCTCACTGCCCTCGACCACAAGGGATTTTGAAATTAGCCCTTTCATTGCTCAAGGCCACCAAATATCCTTACATTTATCCCATTAATGTTTTAAAATAACACAGGTGGGATATAATACAATTAACTGCAGGAAACACAGTGTGTATTATAATTAATTTCTAGGGTACAGAGTAATAATAATAAAAGGGATTCAAAGTTTGCTATTGTTAGCACAACTGTTTTACTAATATTGAAAAAGCAAAAACCACTCATCTCCGAATACCAGGATCAATTCACATGATCACAGAGATCACTGCAGGAATAGCATATAGAGGAATGTCTAGCGCTGGACATTCCTCTGTATTTGTTTTCTTATTAGGGCCCTGCACAATTGTTTACTTTTCATAGTAATCCCGGTATTGGAACTTGTTTGTGTAAACTTGTTAAATATAAAGAAACTTTTCTTTTTGATGTTACACTGAAAATATATAATTAAATAAAGAATAACTCACTTTGGTGAAAATTATAATTCGCTTGCAATATTTAAAAGATTCAAAGTTCACATTTTGACAGATGTTGCAGAGATAATTTACAGCTATATTTTTCCAGGAGATAAGGACACCTATATTTTCAATCTATTTTATATTACATTTATTAAAGATAGGAGTGCACGGCATAAATACTTCTACCCCATATAGCGCCTTCACCTATCTTTAACAATTATTAATGAATGCACAAGTAAGCTTTTAATATTTTACTGCTTGGTTAATGCATTTCTAGTCCTGTGAAAAAAAATGTGGAAGACAACTTGATATTAATATACCTAAAGTGGGTTTTTTGCACATCTCATATTCATACCTCCTGCATACCTATCTCTTCAGCTCGTGTGCTCTAAGATAGGGGGCCAGTGTAATCTTGTTTGAAATTGCCACAATCAATGTCAACCAGCCCAGGAATGACATCACCTAGGGCCATTCCCTCTCCTGTAGCTCAGAAAGGCGTCTGTTATTATGTAAAAGCCAATTGGTGATAACTGAGAAAAGATTTTTTTGTCTCCAAGGCACACAGGGTCCCAAGGTTTCACATCCCTGCAGGAAGTCAAACCTGAAGGTTTATTTTTGCTCTATTAAAATCCAGATGCCTCAAAACCGTAGTTTTGAAGGTTTGATTTTATTTATTTGTGCAACATTTTTACACAAATTATTAGAGAGACGTGGCAGTTCGAGTGACAGCAACCTGGGTTTGAAACTCCCTCAGCTAGCTGCCTGATAGGCAGTAGGTGATGTCCTGAGCACATGTCCTGACCCGGACTGAGAGACTCTCAGCCCTGGGTTCAAATCCCTGGAGACGAACTGGTAAACAAATGGATCTACTACAAAGCTAGCAAACTGCAAGGCGTACACCCTACAACTAACACCCATGCTCACGATAACATCTCTTCTTCAATCAACACACACATCACGACTGACACAAAAGCGACGACAAATATACATTCTTATTCTGCAAGTCTCAACATGTATAAACCTAACTCAGTCCACTCAATCTTGAGAGCAGCATCTCTCCTCCCAACAATAGAACAGTCTAACTATATACACTACTCATTATCCTCGTGGCATAACATAGACCCTCTCGAACACATTCTACTAAATACCCCACTAAAGCATCCGACATAAACACACAATGCCCCCACACGCACTAATCTGAGCCTCAGGACTCCCACGCCTCACATCAGCCACTAGTAGAATGGTCAAAATACAACAATAAACTCAATATCAACAATCCTTTCTTCGAACACCCCCGATTCTATAACGGAACCCACCAACTAAACACCAATCAAACTAAGATTACCATTCCCATGTACATAAACTAAATCCATGATAAACTACGAGCTAACCAGACACAAGCCAGCTTTGCTCCGATCCCGAGCCGCCCCACCCCACCACACTTAACTTCCTCACGCGAACAAAAATCCAATTACCACAAACAACAGCAAGTCGCATATTAACAACGTCAAATCATCATTCAGACACCTAGCTTTGGCCTGCCCAACCCACATCCTCCACAATCATTTGTTAAAGACCCACCATATCTACTTAAAAGAGCCAACCCCCCACTCACAGTTTCAATACATCCTAACTCGCGACCACCGTACAATAACTTCAGCCACACCACACAAGCGAGAGCATACGCCACCCCGCACGAGTCATCCTACGCGACCCTCTAGAAAACGAAAAATCATCACACCAGACATACACGCCCACGAGCCCGAAATCACGGTCCAAAGCTAACAGCCATCCACCTCAGAATTCCCCTCGAACAGGACGCTAACACACCATGGGAAAGGACTCCATACCAAGCACAACTACCAAATCCCAGATCGCGACCCAAATCCACGACATGACCATTAATCATCGAGCAACCACTTAGGAGATCATCCCGCCAAAAGCACCAAATAATACTACGAATCTGCTGCCATATTATAACACTTTACTACACAACAACAGTAACAATTAACCATGAGGAGACAGGCTACTTAAACACCCAAAAGTGCCTACAGCGGCACCGCCCAATGGAATATAGTGAGCGTAAATAAACGTCGATTGTGTAAGCCAGCAATGTGCCCACATAGCTGACCACACCTGATTAACAAGCATTAATGGACACACCTCTTCTTAATTTGTATTGCCTTAACAATTATGCAATTTATTAATACCAACAAACCAAACTCCCCCCTCCATGCCTAGAAAGTTGGTTTGAGTGGATGTCTTACCTCAGTTTACTCAATTTGGATCTTTGTGGCACCTTCTACCCTTTTCTTTGCCTTTACTTACACAGGTGAGAGTTTCCTGCTGCTAGGATCAAGGAAGGCGGTTTATACAGTTAATTGTTGTACGCGAGTATTGCTTGAGCGAAAAATGCGACCTTGCTTGGTCATGTTATTTTGTTTATTTGTGATAATCCTTTTTTGCTTAAGTGGGGACTTAATATTGGGGGACTTTATAGATTTTGGGTCTTTTTTCAGAAAGGGCAAGTATTATACAGATTTTTATCATCAGATACATATATATCTGTAAATTTTTCTTTTTTTTTTTTTGGAACATCCACATAAAATATTCCATTTTGAAAACAATTTGCTGTCCATGGTATAATGGCACAAGCCTGTGCAATTGGTATGCATACCTTGATCAAACAGTTTTGCGGGTGCCAACACTGCTGTGCAAGATGTGTGCACAACTAGCAACATTTTAGAAGCCCGGATCCTATATCGAAATGAGCAAATTGCAACACTGAGCATACCATTGCCAACTTGGAAGCGAGTTTTGCTCCGCTCCACTCGTCGAAAACAATGAGCAATCACCGAGGTGTAGAATTGCTGGGGAGGGGTGGCAGTATTGAGGTGGCAAGGAACATGATGCCGCCTAGCTGGGTAACAGTTTAGAAAGAAGGGAAAGAGGGGAAGAGTGATAGGGAGGCTAGTCCTGAACAGGCACACCCCAACCAATTTAGCAAGATTGGCGGATGAGGGGGATGACTCTCAGAAATAGCAAATCTGCCCCAAAAAAGCAAAACACTAACCCGCTTTCTGCTCCAGTAAGATTGGTTAATAGGAGTGCAGTTCAGACTAGACAAGGTGCCTAGTAGTTTTTTGGTGGACTCCATTATAAAGCAGCACAGACAAGTGCAATTCATGCCACAAAAGAAACTCCGGGATCGACGAACAGTATGTTTGAATTACCTGGGGCCCGGGTGTCGACATATCGGAATCCGGAGCTGACAGAATGCTAGGTTATGAGGCGGTGAGAATCCAGCTGTCAAGGTGCACATTGGCACCAAGTGACACAGAAAGATGGAAATGCGATGGAGTGTCCCCTTAAAAAGATTTCAGGAACTTAAAGTGCAAAAAGCTCAAGTAGACAAGTACCTCCAAGTTTGAGATATTTATCAGACTATACCTTTTCCACGGTCCATCATCCAGTAGAGCAGAGGAGATATTAAGATGAGAATAAGTGCTGGCTCAAAAAATTGTGTAGGAAAAAGGGATTTTGGGTTTTTGTAGAACTGGGCTGACTTCTTTTCTGGCTACAGGCCCCTGCTAAGCTCGGACGGGCTGCCCAAACCTAATTGGGAGCGCTAGAGTGCAGCTGATATGGGGGACAAAATGGCTACTGAAGCTATTGGTAGAAATAATTTAAAACTAGTGACATGGGGGGAGGAAACTACACATATAATGCGGTGCAGATATGGAAGCATAGAGAGCTGGAATTATCGAAATAAAACAGGGGTAGTCTTGCGTGGTAGGAAGGGTTATGCAGAAGTTCAAAAAAGAATAGGGAGAAAGGAATAAAACACAGGGAAAAATCATAGAATTAGCATGCAGACCCAATGCCAGGAAGTCTGGACAACAAAAATAAATGAAACTATAAGTATTAATTGCACAGAATGAAAAATAATGAACAAAGTGGGGAAGTAAGTTGAGACGTGGCTGGAACGAGAGCTACGACTGGGCGGTTAACTTGCAGTGTTACAGGTCTTTTTTAGAAGTGACCGTAAAACCACCGGAAGGGGGGGGTGTCTCTCTCTAATGAAAAATCCTGTCTGAAGATCAACACTTGGCTCTGGCAAGAAATAGGGTACAGGTAGTGAACAGGTAGAATCATTAATGGGTAAATAAACATGGGGGTAGTAAACCGTAAGATCAAATCCTAATATAGTCTGCCTATAGGTCACTAAATAATGAACAGAACCCACTATAAAGATATTATCTAAACTCAGGCAAATAGAATAAAGCATTCTAACAGAAGAGGTAGTATATTCTTTGCGACTTTTAACTACCCAGACATAAACTGGGACTCTTCAACCTGTAGCTCTCACAAAGGAAAACATGTTTTATGTCTATAACAAAAGATAATTTACTTCCCAAATGGTGGCAATGGAAACCGACTAAGGAAAGGCCTTCAGACTTAATATTGAACTAATATACCTGACATAGTAACCAAGGTTTACAAGTGTGAGGGGCACCTAGGGAAAAAATTGACCATAATATAAATAAACCTTCCATTAATACCTTCAATAGAGCCTCATTTTGTACATGGAGCCACAAAAAACCACTGAATTATGAGGAAGGCTAAATTTTACCGCTTCTTACTCAGAGAGTCACAAACTCTTAAATGACTGGGACAAAGGTTCGCATTAAATAAAAAAGCAATAACAAAAAGATAAATGGGAGATTCTTTAAAAATCAACTTATAGGATGCCCACAGTGAAAGGTACAATACCATATGGTAAAAAAAATAATTAAGAAACAAGGAAAAACCCACTGTGTAACACAGAGATGTAAAGGAGGCAATAAAAAAACAAAAAAAAAGTGTTAAGCTACTAAAACAGAGGGCAGTTTGAATAGGCACTAAGGAAGGAAAAAAGGTTTAAGAAAAGTAAAGTGTGGGTAAAATAAAGGAAGAAGGCAGCAAAGCTGAGACAAATAACTATTGCAATAGTAAAAGTACAACTAACCTCCAAAATATATGTTTTTTAAACAAATAAATTGTCAAAAAGATTAAAAACAAATAGAAAATGTTTGTCCCTTTAAAAAGTACAGAGGGCAGAAGACAAAAGAAGCGCGATGATAAAAAAAGCAAACCGTACTCTTAAACAATTTTCATCTCACACTGTATTTAACCGAGGATGATGACTTCCTGTTGATGACAAAGGGAGGATGAGAAAATTCCAACCTAAATTGTTTCCTTGTCTAACCCAGAGAAGAAGTGCATCTTTGCCTTAGGAAGATTAAAATATACAAATCCCCAGGTACAGACGGTGCTCCCCTTTAGGGATTTAAGTAATAATATAATGTTAGAATAGGCCCCCTATTTTTAATATTTTATGGACTGTAATACATAACAGGTTATATCCCAAGGATTGGCTCAATCCGCAGCAAAACGTGGGCCAATAATACAAAAAGGGTTCAAAAAGTAATTTCCTATTGTGGAAACCTAATGACCGGTCTACAGGAGAGCTTAACACTGTTGTGTGGGAAAAATGTTTAGAAGGTTTTTTCTAGAGCATGCTATCGCTGGAGTAACTCCCTGAAAAAAAATGTATAACGCCGTTCCAGCAATAGTTTCATGGAGGATACGTCCAACAGTTCACGACCTAAATCTACCTCACTTCTAATGAAGAAGTCAGTGCGCTAGAACTGGATCAGTGGTGAGGCATCTGGATGTCTATATTTTATTTTTCTAAAGCATTTGATACTGTTCCACATAAAAGTTTGGTAAGTAAAATGAGACTGCTATGGACTGGTGGAAAATTGTGGCAGTGGGTAAGCAACAGCTAACACTGATAGAAAACAAAGGGTAGTTAAATTAACGGAGCATACCCAGAAAGACCCTGTTAAGCTAGTGGGGTACCATCAGGGCTACAGTATTGGGCCCCTATCCTCTTTAATATTTTCTAAATGAATCTTACACAGGGAATTGCACAGTAGAATATCGATCTTTGCAGATGATACTAAGCTCTGTTAAAAGGATCCACACAATGGAGGATAATGTGGTTTATTTACAAAGGGATGCTGATAAATTGGAGGCCTGGGCCGGGAAATGGCAGATGATGTTTTAACACTGATAAATGCAAGGTTATGCACATGGGAGGAAATATCCATGTACATTAATATTACATTTTAATTGGAAAAAAACACGGGTAAAAGTGACCATGGAAGACAAGGACTTGGGAATCCAAGTGGAACAAGATAAACCATAACTGTAACATCCTATGTCAGGCATGCAGCTCCCCAAGCTAATAGGAGCATTATCAAGGTGTGTAATAAAATGGGCAAGATAAAACAAAAGAAGAACCTATAATCTCCCACTAATACACGTCACAGGTTAGAACCACACATGGAATATTGTGTACAGTATTATGGGCACCATTGCACAGGAAAGACAATGTAGATCAGAACAGTACAAAGGGCGGGCAAACAAAAATAATTAAAGGTCTTGGTGGACTGCAATAACCAGAGAAAATTAGCAGAGGTAAGGGTTTAATTAGTTTAGTTAGAAAAGAAGCTTTCGGGGGGACAATAAAAAATTATGTTTAAATTATATTAATGTGCCAATATAGTGATTTCCCTCTAAAGATTTATTTATAACCCGAGACTGTAAAATCTAGAACAAAGGGGGCATCCTCCTACTCATGAGGAAAAGAAAGTTATCTACATAAACATAGAAAGATACTTATACTGTGTTGAGCGGTGGAGACGTTGGGTAACTCTCTTGCCAGAGGAAATTGGTCCAAGTGAATATCACAAACAAGTTCAAAGAACGGGCCTTGGGATGCATTTCTTGAGAGTGATAAACATAACAAGATAATAGTGACAAGGATTCCTGAAGAAGGGTCTGGATACAATTTCTAGATGTAATATAACAAGTTATAGTGGAACATAGGATTCTAGAGGGGGGTCATTGATCAGGAATTTAATCTGATTGCCAGATTGGATTCAATTGGCTTCAACACCTCAAGAGATCAACACTTTAACACTTAAGCAACACTATTAATAAATGGGCTGAACTAGGGATGGACCGTATGTTCCTTTTTTTTTTTCGGCCTGACCAAACTGATGAAACTATGGTAACAAATGTAAATATAGTGTGGCTTTTCTGTCATACTGGAAGAACATGAAATCAATTTAAATTTGTGCAAATTTTTTACTTGTTCCCCAAGTGTGTGGTATGTGAACTACTGCTCAGCAATCAGCTGCACCTGGTGAAAATTATAATCCTCTTAAAAGATTACGTTTTAAGGGATGGATTCTTTGTTGGATTTGCTGTAATATTGGTTATACCCTCCCTTCTATATCTGTTAATCTTCTGGCTTTGTAGACAGGACTACAGCCAGAAGTTCAGCAGCAGACAAGGAAATTTAAGTTGATCCTTACTGAATTTAATATTTAAGATACTGCTGAAGAACTGACTGAAGGTAAAGTATGATGTCAAGAGCTGTGTCAAGAACCCAAAAATGTATACTCTCAGTTCCACATGTTCACCTGCTAAGCAATTATTACAGTGCTCTCGTTTTCATTCCAACACGGAGTATAAAAATAACACTTAGTACCAATAGAGACTTTCTCTCTCTCTTAATAAGTGTTTTCTAAGCAGAAGGTTAAATGCAGAAAAGCTCTGAATCTCATGTTAGAATTTCCAGATAGTGAGTAATTTTGAGTCATTTTCAAAATAATGAAATGACTACGATCGAGGTAAACCAATAACTATGTGATTACACGTGACGTAGCCACTACCAGGAATCCTTTCAAGGAGGACAGCAAGACACTAGATCAAGTAACAAACACCAGCGACAAAGGATTAAACTATTGCTTATCAGTCCTTATTGCCAAATATTTCTGGTTCCAATAAAAGCCTTCCCCAATACATTTGCAGCAGTGAGTTGTTCCGTATCCAAATATGAATGCAATGACAACTTTAGTTTTTCATAAATCCCCATATGCCAAATTGGTATTCCATATGATATACAAAAATCTAGCCTTAGTGTCAGCAATCCTACCTTAGCCACCAGATGAGAGTCTTTGTGCTGACACTAACAGGATACAATCACCACAGATATATAGACAGTTGGGTGGCTCATGAATGGACACTCAATGACTGGGAACTGGCTAAGAGCTTAGTGGTCCACAAGAACAAGCAGCTGGACAACTAGGTGGCTGGGAGCCTTAAAATCCTTGGACAGGTCTCCAAGAATAGCATCCAAAGCCAATAGTAGGGAGCAAGATCATAAATTGAAAGTACAGGCGAGTACTAGTTCCAGAGGTCGATATCAACGTTTCTTGAATGCATCCACGTGCAGAGCACACCATAGGACAATGGGTGTATCTTATATGGGAAGGAGAAAATCACAACGGACTGTGAGTACAACACCAATAGTTACAGAGGTACCATCAACCCTGTGGATGGTAGTAGGTAGGTAGTAGTAACTATGGTGTAGGTAGGTACAGCTTGTAATGCTTCAAGAAGTTGAAGAAAAAAAAAAGGCAGTTACCCCTGGGCTACAGTAATGGATACTTCACTTACCCACAAATCCATTACCCCAAATAAATGGCATTAAAATCAGGATTATATAGAAACCAATTAAGTGTTTATTGTAAACAAATCTCCAACACATTTCTGGGCTCTACATATACCACCTTCAGATTCATGAAAATAGATAATCTGGTTACAGGGGTTTTCATCTTGATAAATTGACTTAGCAAGATTCAAAATCATAAGTTACCCACCACGCTTAAATTGGAGTCACATTTTCCCACTTAAATTTCGCGGCAACTGCCATAATACGTGGAAAATTGACGCCCCCCCCCAAATTAAAAAAAAAAAATTTTACCGGTAATGCCATAGTTCTCATAGAGGAACTATTTGGATTACTCCTCGTCCCCCACCGCGTGAACCTTAACGATCGTATCGTATGCGGGGTGGAAGAATAAGTGACAAGTCCAATGTAAGTATAAGGCATGTCCTATGGGGAACGCGGGCTGCCCCCCCCCCCCCCCACGGGAGTACGCGCTGATTAGCGCGAGCTCCCGAAACACACGATGTATGGCGGCGCTTACTGTACGCGCCGAAATACATCATGTGAACATACCAATTCTCTCTAAGTCTCTGTTGATAAAAACAAATATGTACTGTTTAACGAATGTTGTATGTTTCTTCTCTTCTTTGTTAATTATTTTTTGTCAGCGAATTTGCATTGTTGCCTTCTAGCAGTGACACACCCATGCTTGTGAAGTTGCTACAGCAGTACCAATGGCCAGGCTCTCAAGAACACGCATTTCTGCACATGCATATTCCCTCCTGGTCCAGTCATTACACTGAGCACTGGCTTCTAATTATGTAAGTGCTCCAGGACATGTGCAGAAGCTTTGATGACATCATTGCACTCACTATTCAAGTGCTCCAGAGTGCTGCAGGAAGTGCCAATCAAGAAACAAGTCCAAGCTCCTTGCTCCGATCCATTTTTTGCACTAGCACCTATCAAATAAAAGGGCTGGTGAACATTGAGAAATCTGTCAAGTGGATAGAACCGTGAATGTGGATCCACCCGAAAGCCGACAATCTAGATCATATAATCAGAGTTCATCTATCCATCAATACATCTTGAAGACAGCGCTATGTACTACGAATCCTGAAATGGCATTTATTTATCTCTCATTGTTTTGCAATTAAAATCCTAAAGAAGCGCGTTGCGCCTGTGAATATGGCCCAGTGAAACCAACGAGCCATACTGTCAAGATTCTAATTTTTTCCAATCTTTTCTTCTATTATTTTTATCATGTACCGATGGACGAACAAGCTTCTTCTTAGTGTCCGAATAACACTTTAGCTAGCTCCAATATAATACAGATTTTGATAACGCTTATTTTGGAAAAAATATGGAATTATTGTGTCTACTGGAGCAAAATGTCCATTTAATGGGCACTCAAATAACAACTACACAACGCAACTTACAGTAACTTTTGGGCCAAAGGGTGGGCGAAGTGGGAGAGGATATATATACACCTCCTTGTCGCGCTAACTGCACGCTGCTTGGAGCTTCAATCCGTAAGTCCACACTTATGATCACATTACTTTTAGAGTGAATGGAGTGAGAACCTCCTCTCTGTGTCGAGGTGAAAACCCGAAAGTAATTTTTGGTTTATAAAAAAAAAAAAAAAAAAGTTGCAATCCCAGGGAGCTTTTGAGGCTGCATGCCAAAAGGGACCGTGTTGGGTAGTATGTAAAACTATTTTTCCTACAAGGGCACCATTTAACTATGATTTCAATAAACTGGACAACCTTTTTATGGACTTACAGCACAAATTCAAATAGAAGTAATTACCACTATCACTGGATGAATCTAATCCAATCAACCTCACACCAACCTGGGGCAAAAAATAGCTTATTAGACCAAAACATGTATCATTTATACATCGTGGAACCCTATAGTGCCAAAATCACTTCCATGTAGCAAAAGAGGAAAGTAAGGAAGGGCACTCATGTTTTAAGGGATTGTCTAATAAAAAAAAATAAAAAAAATACAGGTATAGGGGGCCTAGGTGGCCAAATAAGAAAAAAAATTGATTGAAAAAAAAATTCATACATATAGCCTACCACCAGCTCCGCCACTGCTGCTGCTCTGGATCTCACCGATGCATATTCTTCACTTCTAAATTCTCATACTGGCACACCGTCAAAGAACCTTGATGCTCCCTCAGTAATGGTCAATAAAGCACAAGCACAATCACTAAACATCTTACGCAAATCAGGACGAGAACTCCCCCCCCCGACGACAAGGAGGTAAAAGTTATTTTAAAGAAATGTCTGAGGAACTCCAAGCATGACAGCGTACAATTAAACGGAGCCTCTAAACGCTCGCGGACAGTCTATTCCCAGTATATAACTCGTAATAAAGCACACCCACACCTACAATGTATTAAAAAAACACTTTTGATAATGTTACCTTTTTAAACATAAACACTTACTAAAAGTGAGTGGGGTGAGGGGGGAAGAAATAAAAAAAAAAATCAAACAGTATACTTAAGGGTTACATTTTTGAAGTGTTAGAACCATTCATGTAAAAAGGCACACATTCCCTGGACTTCAAGCGCTCAGGATAAGCTTCTCAACTCAAAGCCCCACCATTAAGAGCTCAGTAAAAGAAGGTAAATTTCAACAATTCGAGCGGTGTTGCAGTAAAATGGCTGCAATCCAAAAACCACACCCAGTCACAATTGCACCACCTCTTAATTAAACCAGGGAGCAATATAGCCTTGGTTAAGGAATTGGTAAATGTTCACCTTATTATTTTTAAAAATTGAAACGCATTTATATAGACCCACTTACACCTGTAAACAAAGCAGGCAATTAACTTGCACGCAAAAGAGTAGCAAAATTGTTGGTAAAAATGTCAGTTGATGTTTTTCCGAGTAGTTGCTTTTAATGCAGTTTTTAGGGTAACTCAGCCGCATTATGTGAATATATCCTAACAGTCTCTGTGCTTCACAATGCTACTGATTCATGAAGACACTATTATCATAACTACTTCCACCAGGAATACTGACAGGCCTCTCTAGCTATCTGCCTGCATACATACAGAATTCCTCGCACCTTTGGTAAGCGCTATTCATAATTCCACCAACAATTCTACCATAGCAGTCATGAGCATCAACTTCAGGCCCAAATAGCAGTTCCACACAGATCAGAGCTAATTTCCTCAACCATAGCTTTCTTTCTCTGACCCGTTATATACCTAATCACCACTTGTCCGGTTGTATTTCTCCAGCTTCATCAAACAACACCACTAAACTGTCACTTCACATGCCTGCAAAACTCCCTACATAACTGAAAATTCTCTTACAGTCCGCGCATGAACTGTCATATATAAGATTACCGAGTGGCGCAAGAGTAGCGGTGGCGCGCTAAGCTCTTGCGCCGCCCTTGCCTTTGCACGCTACCTACAGGCGGGTGAATTGCGGCCCGGTCGTAGCAATGCACGGGCCAGCATCAACTGCATCAACAGCCCGGATTGCGTGACACTAGATGTGCAGGGAGCTGAGGCAGGAGGGATCGCCTCTCCTCCTCTAACTTTCATCTTCGTCCCCTGTAGTTGTCCGGCGCCTGTGCGCGCCGTACATACAGGTCAGCGGCGCAGGGGAAGTGACGCGCGGCTGCACTCACTCCCCTGCATCGCTGAGGAGATCGTCCGGAGCTGCAGGAGCCTGTTCAGGTGAGTGACTTTTATTATTTTATTTTTATTAGCTTTAGGGGCCATCTACCTGACTACAATAAGGGGGCACTACCTGGCTACAATGGGGGGGTCTACTGACAGGCAACAGAGGGGGCACTACCTGGACTACAATAGGGGGCACTACCTGGCTACAATGGGGAGGACTACCTGGCAAACATAGGGGGATCACTGGCATACAATGGGGGGTCTACCTGGCAACAGAGGGGGCACTACCTGGCTACAATGGGGGGGGGGGTGACCTGGCAAACAGAGGGGGCACTACCTGGCTACAATGGGGGGGGTCTACCTGGCAACAGACGGGGCAACTACCTGACTACAATAACGGGGCACTACCTGGCTACAATGGGGGGTCTACCTGGCAACAGAGGAGGCAACTACCTGACTACAATAAGGGGGCACTACCTGACTACAATAAGGGGGCACTACCTGGCTACAATGGGGGGTCTACCTGGCTACAATGGGGGGACTACCTGGCCACAGAGGGGGCACTACCTAGCTAACAATGGGTGGTCTACCTGGCTAACAATGGGGGCACTACCTGGCAACAGAGGGGGCATCTACACTGGCAACAGAGGGGGCACACATCTGGCTACAATGGGGGGTCTACCTGCCAACAGAGGGGGCAACTACCTGCTAACAAAAGGGGGCACTACCTGGCAAACAATGGGGGCTCTACCTGGCAACAATGGGGGCAACTACCTGAGCACAAAGGGGGGCACCTACCTGCTAACAAAGAGGGGCATCTACCTGGCTAACAAAGGGGGGCACTACCTGGCTAACAAATGGGTGGCATCTACCAGGCTACAAATTGGGGGTCTACCTGGCTACAAGGGGGCTACTAACTTGGTCTACTACAAGGGGCATCTACCGGCACTGTAAGGGCACTACCTGGTAATGGGGGCTACTACCTGGCCATAAGGGCACTACCTGGCTTTCTTCCAAAGCCGTTATGCAGTTATGGTGGAGGCTCCTGGCTGAGGGGACTTTTTGAAGGGGACTATGGAGTAAGGGTCATGTACTCCGAAACGCATCGGTCCAACCACCCTCAGGACTTACTTGCTCTGTGTGTCTCTCTTTGGTCGGGGGCACTATGGATGTATTTGCTTCATGCACATTTATTATCTACTTTTCAATAAAGGAAGGGACTACTGCTTTAAGAAGCTATGCTGGCCAGGGTCTGGATTTTTAGAGAGTTGCAGTAGGTTCATCCTTCGTTGGCTTTTTGAAGGGGCGTGGCATACAGACAAGATGGGCGTGTCCATGCAAATTGTTGCCGCGGCGCGCTAGCGCGCCGCTTACTAAGATCTCCTGCTTTTTCATTTTCAAAAGTTGGCAACTATGCTTGAGACTTAGCCACAACTAACAATTGTAGACATAAAGCAGCACCAGGTACCATCCAAAAATATATAGAAGAAGTAGGCTGAGATGTACAAAAGCTAAGACAAACCCTTCACAGAATCCAAAAGGAAATATATTTTAGCATCAGCAGTTCATATGCACATAGCTTGTAATAGACTGATTGTAGCCAAAACGTGTCATCTGTATATGAACTCAACAGATGAATTTTGAATAGGCTGATGCTACTATTTTTTACTTTATGGATCAGCCATAACTTAGTCACAGTCTCCCAGCTCTGTTCATGGCTTGCTGAACTAGCCTCCACCTGACTACCTGGAGCAGCCATACTGCATTAGGGTGGAATTCAGTGCAGCCATGTTGCCAACTGATTACTAACTGCAATAATATAGAAGAATAATACAGTGATCGATCAAGTTACAATGGTCGCAGGATGCAATATTTGCCCATACAACAATGGTCTTTCCTGGGACATTGCATCTTGAAACCAAACTCGCCATACAATGTCACAGACACTGCTAATCTGAAGCACATGTGATTGATGGATGATCCAGCTAATAATCATAGCATTTTTCTTGTAAAACATATGTATTAGTGCAGTGCATGCAGTGACTGACGGACTAGTAACGCCTCTCTATAGTACAGTACTACATGCCCTATACTGATCTTTTTATGTCCAGGGTGACATGTAAAACCAGGTGAGAACTTTCCATTTTAATTTCTTTCTGACACATGATATATAAAGTATATAACCTGAAGAAGCTCCTATCCTTAAAACAGAAAGTGATTTCCAGCTTCCAGCAGCTCTTTCTGATTGTTATATGTAAGGACTTGCTTTATCTATATTAGTTATCTGCTTCCTTTTCCTCCATCTTTATTTTTCATTATGTTGGTGACATTCTTGGGCTTCAGAACCAATTACCATTTTTTTATGATCTCAACATGCAATGGTCATCCTGGAACCAATTAATATTGTATTTTGTGGGACCACTGTATATAATAATGCCAAATGTTCACCCTTCACAGCAGCATCTCAGGATGGCATCTCCTTCAAACAAAGGCATGTTAATAGCAAACCACAACATTGGCATTGTCATGCGAGTCCCATAACTAGGAGTCCCACAAAAGGTTATTACATAGTTTATAGGTTACCCTATTTCACTCTCCTCACTCACCTGCTGGCTAGGTGCATAAGGTTTTCAGGTGGGCAATTTGGAAATGTTAGAGCGGACATTCTATCTATAGTGGCTGACCTGGATCTCGAAAGTTATTTTGTGATTGACCTTGGAATAGGGAAAATGTGGTTCGCATCTTATGGGGGCATAGTGCGTGACAAGAACAATAATATTGCCCCTATCATTTGATGACTGTGCTGGATATAGTTCATGGTTTTACTCTGAGTTGGCCTTGAAGACAAAACCATCAGATGGTAACAGATCAAATTTGGTCATGTGATGAGTTGCCATTCAGGAAGTTTAATGGTAAAAGTATGAGGGGAGACCAGAAGGCCTTTGGTTGGATACTGTCAAGAATGACAGGGGAATGAACATCAAGCAATTTTAAGATATGGAAAATGGGGAAACGAGGAGACAAGTGGCCTTACAGAGTATCTACGGGTCAGACATAACTGAATGGATAGAAGAACATGGGGCATACAGTGGGTTATAACTAGAGATGAGTGAATCAATTCTAATGAAGTGGAATTCGTTTAGAACTTCAGGAAAAATTCGATTCTGAAGTTCATGGCGATTTATGGTAACGAATCTAAAATGGTCGCGAGCACATGGCGTGACATGGAGCAAAGAACTATGGGAAGTAGAAAGGAACGCCCTCAATGACATGTACAGACAGGCAGCCAATCAGCAGCCAGCCAATCAGCAGCCAGCCAGCTTCTGTGATGTCACAGCTCTATAAATAGGGCAGCTTCTGCCACTTGTCACTGTGTCACGTATGCACAAGCATCTCTATGTAGCTGCACTAGATTGCACCCTGTGCAAAATACTTCAGATTTTTTAGAGTTACTGGGATGAAATACCTTTCAAATACACAGGTGTGTGTCATATACACACCTGTTCCTAAACCAGCGTTTTTTATTTTGGGATATTGCTATCTGTGGCAAAGAGCTAATTTTTTTTCACTTATTGTTGGGAACTCTGTGTCAAATCCGGTGTGTGTATGTCTCCCCTACAGATATCTGAAATCCATGCAGTTCAGTCTGTATGGGTATAGCTATTTGTGGCAAAGAGTTAATTTTTTCACTTATTGTGGTGATTCTGTTAAACGCTGATACATGAAGAGCTACCCTGCCCCCCCTGAAAGAGTGGAGAGGGTGTCGGCAGTAATTTTGCATCAATGTCACTGATCATTTTGCCCTTCATTTGATCTGTGAGTGTCCGCTTTCAATCGGTCAATAATCCATCAATATTGCTAAAGCAAAAAAGGAACAGGAGTTGATCCAAAAAAAAGAGATAACAAGTAAATAGAATATTTGCATGTCTTCTGTGTTTTGTAGCCACTCCTGCTTTTGGCTACCTGATCACCAAAAAACCCTGATACAAACAAAGGACCATGTCATACTGGCTTCTCGGAAGACATTCAGTTGTATTTGTCCTTTTCATTCCTTCTGACAGATTAAAAGAAGAGGAAAACCAAACATAGTGGCAACCTCATAGCGTGGTGGAGGGTGGAAACAGCATTAGGAAACCACAGGGTGGTCGAGTGAGAGAGTGGTCAGTTGGCAGCAGCATGAGTAGTTTACAGAGTGGCACAATGACAGATTGTGGAGGTGGCAGCAGCATGAGTAGGCCACAGATTGGCACAATTACACAGTGTGGAGGTGGTGGCAGCAACAGCAGCAGCATCAGGCCGGAGAGTGGCACAATGACATAATTTTGAGGTGGCGGCAGCTAGGTGACATAATGAGGAGGTGGCGGCAGCAGCAGCATCAAGCCAGAGAGTGACATGGTGACATAGCCTGGAGGTGACAGCAGCAGTAGCATGAGGAGACCTGAGTGGTGAGGTGGCAGCAGCATCAGAAGGCTACATAATGGCCCAGTGAAGAGTGGGGAGGTGGGTGGCAATACCAGTCCCTGGTAAAGATGTTGGGTGGTAGAAGGAGCAGCTGGCAGCAGATTTGTGGCATAAGGTGGGTGGCAGCATCAAAATAATAGCTGAGGCAGGTAGCCAGAAGAATCCAGACTCATTTGTCAAAGTTTGGATGAGGTGGCATGGCTGATCTAATCTGATGCCTCAATCACTGGTGTGTGGAAATCCTAGCTGATCCACGCCTGATTCATCTTGACAGAGATGAGTCTCTCCCCATTTCAGGTGGACAAGCGAGTTCTCCTTGGGGTAACTATGGCCCCCCACTGCACTGACTCTCCACCTCGGCTCGGGACATGCCATCAGTCTGCATCTGAACGAAGCAGAGTCCACCACTTGACAGGAGCACGGTCAGTTATGCGCCGTAGGATGGCTGGACGCATAGTGCTGTCTCTTGGCAATCGCCTCGGTGAACGACTGCTGGCATGATAAGTGGCGAGGAGCAGGAGCATCTGGACCCGTAGATGATGGGAAATACATACCACTCCCTTCAGCAGAGGTGATGGAGCCTTGACTGCCTTAAATGGGATACGTGCCACTGGGTGCTGCTGCTGTTGCTGCGGCAGGATGGACCACCACATCTGAGACATGTTTCTCCCAGGCCACTGGATGGTGATGCTGCATATGTTGACACAGTTCTGTGGTGCCAACATTAGGTCCCTTGCCACGCTTCACTTTCTGCCCACAGATTTTACATATACCCATGTATTTCAAAGGTGTTTCACCTTATAAGTAAAAAAAAAGTAGCTCTTTGGCACAGAGAACAATATCACAAAATAATAACCTGCCTGTAATGGAGATGTGTGTATATGACAAATACACAAACTGTATTTCACAGGTAGTTCACCACAGTAAGTGAAAAAAGTAACTCTTTGTAGCTCTACATGTATCAGCATTTAACAGAACAGGTTCTGTCATAATCTGTGGAATCATCTGATGTCTGTGTAAAAGAAGTGCACTCTTTGATGCTATAGTGGGATCTTGGCCCTCTTTCTAGCTCGTTCTTTCTAGCTGGCGCAGACATTATCCTGGCAGGCTGCATTCCCACTTCAGTTATTTGGTCAGTTTTGACCCCGCAACTGCCCAGATAAGTGAAGTGTGAAGCGATTCTAATAGCGGCGCCAGTCATCTGTGTTTCATACTAAATCACAGCATTGTATCAAAACCAAACCACGCTCCCTCTGCATATTTCTGCATGGCATAATGTTCTACGACACCATGCAGGCTCTCTACAGCCAGGAAATACCTGTTTTTTAATGCGATTCACCAGGAATAAGTTCTGAACGAACCAAATTTTTTGGGAAAAAATTCGATGAATCAGCCAAATCTAATTTTTGAGAAATTCGCTCATCTCTAGTTATAACAGGATATATCCAATGTGTTTCTTCAGAGAATTGCAAGCAAGACCTTGTAGCAGTTAAATAATTTCATCTCTGCTGAATCTTCTACTTCTCTTATGGTTTTATTTTTATCCATTATAACTCATTTCACCATAACCTTGCTGTCACAAAATGCTTTTATTCCCGATAACTTTACTTCTTTATAAACAGCAAAAATCGGTAAATTAAACTTTCTAAAGTGGATAATATAATAAAAGAAATTTCCAATGCCAGTGCTTTTTAGTGCGTCTGTTCCTTCAAAAAATGTTGTTTCTATATTTTATTATAAACTCACAGCAGCCGCAAAACTCCAGTTCTGAAGCCTACCACAGCTTTTCCTGAAAACAATACGCTTCCTTGGCCCGGACGGTGAATTTCTGTGTGATGAGATGGTGGCCTGTTATTCTTTCTATTCTAATTGTGTTTTCTTTCAGATTGTCAGCGCTAGTGCCAGTGAGGAGGATTATATGACTAGAAAAGTATATTGGGTTGCTGCAGCCATTACAGTACATAGTGATAGCAGTGGGTCTGGGAGTTTCTGCCTATAAAGAACACATAGTACAGATTGTGCTGGTTATAAAATGCCGTCCTACCACCAGTAAACAATCCTGAAACAACATGTAACAAGTGCTATATACTGGAATGCGGAGCAGATCATTAAACTCTGCCCATGTCAGATGTGTTCCGTAACCATGCTTCACTTGTGGCTTAAAGACCATAAAATGTGTTATTGGAATCGTGGGTGGCCTGCAAATGGGGAAGGAAGTGACACGTTTATAGCTGAGAGCACAAACACATTACAAAATGATTTTTTTTATTGCTAGCACTAAAGTGGTAAAGCTCTTATCTGCTGTCCTTCTCAATGTTCTGCAAGTAGATTACAGGTTCAGTTAACTCCCACAGAATTGTGAATAGGGATTTTGCTTAATACATGGGTGGGAAGAAGAGGCCTACCACACTGGGTTCACACATGGCTTTTTGCTAGTTATAAGTTCTGGGGTCACATTTGGTTTTATGATTCAAAAAATGCATGTGCTTGAAAAAAAGCACATACTTCTGCAACATAAAGGTTTATGCAGAAAAAGTGCGGATTTTCCGCAGCAGCAAATTTGCACTAAATTATATAGATTTGCTAAACTCTGTGCTAGAAATCCTGCTCCACATCATATAAAGCTTTATGAGTAAAAAGCAAAAAGTAAAATAACAGGACTCCTTAGGAAACAGTGGATGTCCTGCTTGTCCCATCCACATACATTGATTGACAACTTTCCCTGCACCAGTGTGTATACAGATAAAACTGTCAATCACTGTATGTGGGCGGGGTAAGGAGTACTTTCACTTTCTGTTTTTTTTTTATCTTATTAGGCCCCGTTCACACGGCTTATTTGGGCACGGATTGGCACCGTACTCCGCGCCGGAGTTGCGCTTCAGTACGGCGTCAATCCGTCCCTGTCATTACGGTAATCCACTGCTCTCATAGAGAACAGTGGAATCCGTCGCTCCTCCCCGCTCGGCAAATCCGCCGCGGGGGGAGAAAGTGACATGCACATTATTTACGGCGCGGACGCGTCGTAGATAATGGCAGTCTATGGGGCCGGGAGCGGCGCCCCCGCCGCGCTCCGACCCGCCCCGTCCCGCCCCTTATTCACGGCGGATTTGTGAGCTCAATACGGCTCACAAATCCGTCGGGAATAAGCCGTGTGAACACGGCCTTACTCAGAAATCCTGCTCTAAATCTTATAAACCTATATATCATAGAGCTCATCTTCTCACGATTTATCACATCCTGCTCTTTGATAGGGCAGCACAAACCACCTGACAGGTTCCCTTTAAAAACTAAATAAATAAAATAATGACCTTCATTTAATAAAAATTGTCCAAAGTATAAAAAAACTTTCTTTGTTGCTCATAGCAATCAATCACAGCTCAGCTTTCATTTTTCAACATTTTACAGACAGAGCCATTTACAGATTCCTGGTTTTTGTTTTTTCCCATCTACCTTCCAAGAAACATAGTTTTTTTTATTTTTCCATCTACTTAAAGTTTTGAGGGCTTATTTTTTGCGGGGGAAGATGTACTTTTTAATTCTATTATGGCTTTTTCCTTTTTTCTCTGTGCCTTCCAAAACCCCCCAACCTTTTTTCCTCATCTACATAGACATATGAGGGATTGTTTTTTGCGGGACAAGATGTGTTTTTTTTTAACCTTACCATATAATGTACTAGGAAACCAAAAAAAATAAAATTTTCTAAGTGGGGTAAAATGTGAAAAAAATACTTTTGCCGTGTTTGCAGGAGTGTTTAACACATTCATTCTTCCGTATAAATAATGTGTTATCTGTATTCTGCAGGTCGGTACGATTCCGGTGATACCAAATATGAAGAGTTTTCATTATTTTTAGTACTTTTAAAAAATAAAAACATTCTCTTTCTTAACTTTGTGCTTCAGCTCTATCTTCTGTGACCAAAAACTTTTTTATTCTTCCTATGGACTTGAGTGCTGGTGTATTTTTTGCGAGCTAAAGTGCAGTTTTTATTGGTACTATTTTGGGATGGATGTGACTTTTTAATCACTTTTTATTAAATGACCAAAAAAAACACAGTTTTGCTGTTTGGAATTTGTTTTTCTTCTATGATGTTCAGCATATGGGATAAATGAGGTTACATTTTAATAGAATGGACTTTTACAGATGCGATACCAATTATGTGTAACTTTTATTTTTTGTATTATTTTATTTGTAAAATAGCAAAATAGGGGTGTTTTGAACTTTTCATATTTTTAAATATTTTTTTAGGGTGTGTCTCAGACACAGCAGTGAATGGGGTTCCACTGGTCAGGGCGAGTGCCCTGTCTAGGCAGGAATTCTCTTTTTTATAGGGTGCATATAGGCTCAGTGTTTGTTATTTTTAATAAATATTTTCAATAAATGTTTTTCAATATATGTTTTATCACATGGTAGGGCTCAATTTTTTTTCCTGTGACTTTTTTATATTTTTCTGCAAATCCTCGCATCTACTTTAATGGTTTTCCAATCCATTATATATAATCAAAATTGGATCTGTGATTTAACATGCGGTTTTCTTAGAGTACTTGACCAATAGGGGGTGCAATAACTGGTATAACCTTCTACATTATATACTGTAAATTATGCAGAAGGGTGTACAAAGATGGAGGTTCCAAGTGCTTACACGGTGGCTATGGAATTCTTCATTAGGCTTCCAGCTGCCATGGTATCCAATTGGAACTCTGCAATCTCGGAGGAAGGAATGGTGCACAGCAACTTTCCTCATTCATTTAGACACAGTGATCTCTATATGGTTAAATAGCAGGGACTGGAGCTGGCTCTGATTCCTGTTGTTAGCGGCAGGTGTCAGCTGTAATAATCAGCCGACAGCTGCCACATATGGAGCCCGCTCCACTAGTGGCATTATGAAAAACTAGAAAGATACACAGGCGTTTCTTAGTGTATCACAGCTTACAAACAATGGAGCATAATGTAACAGTTATATATACTCACCTTGTTTTATTGTGCATTAGGACGGTACAACTCTCCTCAAGCAGGATAGTGGATAACCAGTGATTAGGATTCACAGGAGTCCACAGCTGGTATGCACGCCGTAATCCAAACTCCACATGAAATAGCAATAGATTCGATATAAGTCCCCGAGAATGAATATACAAAACCTCAGGGTTTGGTTTAGCCAACCACCATAACCATACGTGCCTAGTAACTAGCGCAGATACTCCTCTTCTATAAAAGGTTTTTAATTTACCAACGCTATTCGTGTTCTTAATACAAACACTTCACCAGTTCCTCATTAAACCAATGGAAAAAGTCTGCAATAAAACCGCAGCATAAATGACCTCCCCTATCTTAGAGCAGGATGTGATAGAGGGAGAGAAGCTGAGCTCTGTGACGTGATTTGATGATTACTTTGAGTAAAAAGCAGAGAAAAATATAAAACTGAAACTATTACTCAATCACTGCATATGCGTGGGGTCAGGAGGACAACTGCTGTGTCTTAAAGGGGTTGGTCCACTTCCTAAGAAAAAGTAATAGGCAGCTCCTGGGGCCCCATTAAAGAAAAAAAAAACTTTATCTCCTCACTCCAACCCACTTTGTCTTCCGTTTCCTTTCTTCTACTTCTGTCACACTGCAAATGCTGATTGGCCGCGGCGGTCACATGCCTCTACTTACATCACCATTCAGAGCCATTCACATCAAAGCTGCAGCATTCTCATCTGGAAGTAGAAATAATTAAACAGAAGAACGAGGAATGCAACGCTGGAACCAGATGATTTTTTAAAAATGATTTTAACAGCCTCAGGAGCTGCCTACTAGTTTTCCTTAGGAAGTGGACAACCCTTACATATTTACATAGCTTGTTTGTAAGGCTGAAAAAAGACAGACATCCTTCCAGTTCAGCCTATTGTGCTAAAGTGTTGATCCAGAAGAAGGCAAAAACCCCATGAGGTAGAAGCCAATTGTCCTCATTTTAGGGAAAAAATTGTCCTCATTTTAGGGAAAAAAATTCTTCCCGACTGCAATCTGTCAATCAGAAGAAATCCTTGGATCTAAGACCCTTCTCCAGAGTCCTAGTCACTATAACTTGTTATATTATTACACTCTAGAAATGAAATCAGACCCTTTTTGAATTCTGTTAGTGAATTCACCATGACAATTTTCTCTGGCAGAGAGTTCCACAGTCTCACTGCTCTTACAGTAAAGAATCCCTTTCTATATAGAAACTTTCTTTCCTCTTGGCGTAGAGGATGCCCCATTGTTCTGGTTACAGTCCTGTATTAAAATAAATCTTGAACAAGCTCTCTATATTGACCTTTGATATATTTAAACATATTTATTAATTCCCCCCGAAGCCGTCTTTTCTCTAAACTAAATAACCCTAATTTTTCTGGGTACTGTAGTCCACCCAGTCCTTTTATTATTTTTGTTGCCCGCCTTTGTACCTGTTCTAGCTCTACAATGTCTTTCCTGTGCACTGGTGCCCAAAACTGTACACAATATTCCATGTGTGGTCTAACCAGTGACTTGTAAAGTGGGAGAATAATGTTCCCATCATGTGCATCTATACCCCTTTTAATACACTCCATGATCCTGTTTTCCTTGGCAGCTGCTGCCTGACACTGGCTGCTACAATTAAGTTTACTGTCCATCAGAATTCCCAAGTGCTTCTCCATGTCACTTTTACCCAGTGTTTTTCCATTTAACATGTAATGGATGGATTTTTTCTCCCCATGTGCATAGCCTTGCATTTATCTGTGTTAAACCTCATCTGCCACTTCTCTGCCCAGGCCTCCAACCTATCCAGATCCCTTTGTAATAACACTTTATCCTCTATTGTGTTGATTACTTTACAGAGCTTAGTATCATCTGCAAAGATTGATATTCTACTGTGCAATCCCTGTGTAAGATCGTTAATGAGTATATTAAAGAGAATAGGGCCCAATACTAACCCCTGTGGTACCCCACTAGTAACAGGGATCCAGACTGAGTATGTACCATTAATCACCACTGTCACAGTTCACGCCACGGACTGTCGGCATGCTCGTGTCTCTCATGTCCCGGCCGCGGCGGCGACATTCCCTGGTGTCCCTGGCTCTCTGCACGCACCTGTCCTGGCTTCTGCCACTCCTGAAGCCTCACCATCTCTGCTTCCTCCAGCTCCCTGGTGTCCTGTGCGCACACGTGCTCCGTCTAGGGGCGCGCGCCCGACACTGCACTCTATTTAAGAGATCAGTGCTCCTTGGTTCAGCCCATTGACCCCTGACCTCTGGCTATATAAGAAACTTCTTCCCTGTATTCTGGGTCAGTTCGTTGTTGTCTTCAGCACTAGAGCTAGACCCCTAGGCTGCTGCATTGCTGCTGATTCTGTTTACGTTTTCTATACGTTCATCGTTCCTGCTGTACATCTGCTGCTGCACCAGCTTGCCATATACCTGATGCAATACCCAGTGTCTGCTTCCATCCTGGACTGTGCCTGCCATTCAACTGTTACACCTGGACTGTGCATACGTTATATGGCTACATCTGCAGTGCCCTGTCTCCGTTCCTGCTACCTGGACCTGCACATCGGCTACCCACTGCTTGTGTTCACCATCTGCGCTCGCAGTGGGCCCAGAGGATCCGCCCAACCCGTTCAGCGAAACGCGTGTCGGGGTGGCACGGAGATCCAGCTGTCACAATCCTCTGGCATCATCATCATTTTCCATTGCTGACCCTTCTTCCTTGGTATGGTATTTTTGGGACGGGGCCAGCGGGTCGTTCTTCTTATTTATACATTAGGAGGCGTTTTTTTTTTCACATATGCCGATGATATGTTTGTTTGGATGTGACCCAGGATATCCCTGCTTATACAGTTATTATTTTATCTGGGTGGAGGGGTTTGCGTTTGCAAGTATATATAAATTGTGGTATATTTTTTGTGGTGTTATTTTTGTTAATATTAATAAAGATTTTGATATATTTTTAAATGGGTTTCTCTTTTGTTGGTTTAGTTCTTCCTGGGTTAGACAAGAAACATTTAAGGTGGAGTTTACCTCATCCCTCTGCTCATCAACAGGAAGGTAATTTTCCTCGGTAAATACGATAGAGAAAAAAATTGTTTAATAGGTTTGCTTTATCCTCCTCGCCCTCTACAATACCCACCTCACTACTTTTCAAAGGGCTAACATTTTCTGTTTTAATCTTTTTACTATTTATATAGTTAAAAATATTTGGGGGTTAGTTTTACTTTCGATGGCAATATGTCTTTCTGCCTCCAGCTTTGCTGCATTTATCATTATTTCACATTTTATTTTTTTCTTTACCGTTTTTTAGTTCTTCTTCACTGCCCTCCTCTTTAGTAGATGAAACGCTTTATTTTTCTTTTTTATTGTCTCCTTTAAATCTGTTGATCTACATTGGGTTTTTTGTTTCTAATTATTTTTTTTACCATAAAGGTATTACCCCACAGTGGGCACCCAAGATGTTTTTTTAAAGTTTCCCCTTTATTTTCTGTTCTGTTATTTTTTTAACCCTTATCTCATCAAAACATTTAGGGCCCCCTCTAGCAGATTAAAATTAGCCTTCCTGAAATTCGTTTTTGGGGGCCCCTCGACAAATACCTATTAAGAATTAAAAGGGTTTATTATATTGTGGGGACTATTTCCAGGGCCCCCCAACCTAACCTTGTTACCTGCAGCCCTTTTTTGAATATTAAGTCTAGAAGGACCTTCCTCTAGTCGGCTTCTGCCCCAGTTGGGGAAAGGAATTTTCTTTTTGTTATTGGCAAAAACCCGTTTCCTTTAGAAGCCCCCAGGATTCATTTCCCAATTTATTCTGGGTATTAAAGTTTGCCCCTAAAAACAACCCCTTTTTGATTACCGCCCTTTATTTTCCCGAGAGTACATCTTTCCCGGGTTCTGTTATTTGGGGCTATGGACTTCTATTAGAATTATATTATTGTTATTACCCCCATGTATTTTTGTTGTGTTTCTCAAATGTATCAAAAGCACATGAAAAACGTATGGTTTTTTTTGTACAATGCAAGTGTTTTGCATTGCAAGTGGCACATGGATGAATTTTTGATACATTTAATATATATGTATTTTTATTGCTGAATGCATTTAATGTAATTTCTGTATATTTACAGCATAAACTATTTTTTTTAAAGAAATGTAATTTAGTAGACAATCAAAAATTTTGCAGCTTTCTAAGATAACTTATTTTTTTTATCCATGCTTGCTGCCAAGGAGTGGAGACATTGAACCTACCCTATTGCCACAGTCATACTGCTTGTTAAATGTATCTGAGCTCTCTCTTTTTTTTATTATATGATAAAAATTAGAATTTCCCTTTAACTTTTAAAACCCTACTTATTTCTAGGGACCCTGACAGCTAAGTGTTTCCTCTATGTTGTTTGACCTGCTTTTCATACCATTTACTATCCAGCACATATTAGTATATATTTTTCATTTTATTATTCATTTTTTTGAGCGACATTATTTCAAGGGCGCTGTACAACCAAAGAGGTTTGAATAAATATAAGACCAGGTCAAATACAATAATAACACCAAGTATGAAACTAATACAGAAGATCAGACCCTATGTGCAAGAGTTTATAGTCTACGAAGGAGGAGGAAGAAGACAGAAGCTGAGGAATGGATAAGTTTGTTCTATGGTGTGGTAGCGGCAGGGTTACTTTAAGTTGTAGGCAGTGAGTTCCAGTCTGTGGGATGCACGGGAGAAATGTTGGGGATGGTTGTGTAAGGAGCTGACATGGGAAGAACAGAACAGAAGGAGCGGAGATAGCGTGAAGAGAGGTATCTAGAGATTGAGGTAGAGATGCAAGGATGGGACGGGTTATGGAGAGCCAGGTGTGTAACTAATATTTAAAGCGCCTTATAGCAAAATGAGATGGGCCCCCACCACCTCCTGACAAGAAACTGAAACTGCTACATAAATAGCAATAATTGAAGGCATGAATAAAGCCGCCACATAGTAGTGGCCAAAAAGTAGAAAGCCCCAAACTTGTTATTTACTATAAAAATGTACAATGTTTTTCAAATCTCAATGGGCACCCTCAACCTCTGGATGCCATAGCAGTTACTTTGGCTATAGTTACGTCCATGTGGAGAGCATTGTCACAGTTAATAACTTTAGCTGAATTCGCTGGTCAATACGTAGCCAGTGAAGGGATTGGCAGAGAAAAGAGGCAGAGAAATAGTGAAAAGATAGGCAAATCAGCCAGGCAGCGAAGTTAAGGATGGTTTGAAGGGGAGCAAGAGTTGTAGATGAGAGGTCACAGAGAAGGATTTTAGCTGCAGTTAAGTGGGAAATGATGAGGGCATGCACAAAATATGAGGGCTTCAATGGCAGTTTAAAAGACAAGGCAGAATCAAAAGATTTTCCAAGGCAACAGACTTGTAGTACCGAGGAAAGTGTGGAGCCATTGACTGTGATGGATAGATCTGATGTAGAGGTTGAATGGGTAGGAGGAAAGATGATAAACTCTGTTTTCTCCATATTGAGTGTGAGAAAGGGGAAGGAGAAGGGAAAGGGAAAAGACGACAGACGTTATGGGACCTGGAAAGCTGTGAATTAACATCTGGCCCAGGGATCTAATAGAGTCATTAGTAAAGTACTCACTGACCGCCACGGTAGCCTGGGAAGCAGAATATAGAGTGGTGTATTCTCCAACAATGCTTATACATGCTGGAAAATCTAGTCGTAATATTGAACAACGAGTAGAAGATAATAGATTTCATGTGCTGATTCCCACTGCTATTTGTAAAATTAATATCCACTATTCAGTAACCTAAATTACAAACTATGTTAAAAACAACCAGATAGGCTGCTTCTGATTCCGGCACTAGCAATGTGCACATAGCTGACGGGAAAGTTTCCCACCCATATCCCAACACTAACTGGTCATCTAGCCAGTTTTCCTGGTGACTACCACCTCAGATCATCGACTAACCTCTGGAGTAAATCGCATTCACCCTCATGGAGAAATTTCTACTCTGGAACAAGGCTACTCCTCTCCTCTTGTAGAGTCTTCTCCCACCGAGAACATCAATTTACCCAAGAGGGGCGTCCCCGTCAACATCGCAAACACAAATTGAGCGACATACAATCCGGAGGAGGTAGGAGACCCCCATCCCTCTTCCCCCAAAATGGGATACCCTGGCAGCCGATCCTAGACTGCCTCAAGTTGGCGATTTGAGGTGGAACGGCGCATAGCGCCAGCCTTGCGGACATACTAGAAACCACAATCTAAACCACCCTATCTAAAATACAGGCTGATGTACACGACCATTCTACAGGACTTGAAGAACTCAAACACAGAGTAGATTCACTTGAGTCGCAAAACTCCATACTCTCCTCTCAGCTAAAATCCTCTGCCTCACTCCAAAACACCTACAAGATCTCGACGATCTTGAAAATCGTTCCTGCCAGAACAATTTAAATATGGTGGGCTTGCCGGAGGTGGTCGAACATCACAATCTACAGTAGGTTTACAAATTGGAATTGCCTACAGCACTGGGCATTGAACATACCTGCAGAATATAAAGATCCCACAGGGTGGGGATGGACCCGGGTATTCAAAGCTCTCAGACTGCCGCACCACAACTGCAGCAACAGGGCCGGCAGATCATCATGCGTTTCTTAGACTTCAACAATAAAATACAAATACCCGGGGCATGTCATAAGAAACCTCAGGTCTAACACTGTATGGCTATAAAATCCTCCTATTCGAGGACTTTTCCACAGAGGTGGCAAAGAGACAACGTGCCTTCAGTAGAGTCTGTTATTTGAACTATTCAACCACAAAATTCGATTTTAAGTGCAGTACCTGGCTACCCTCAAAATATTTATTAATAAAAGCCAGCAATCTTTCACTTCACCGGCAGAAGCAGAGAAATTTGTCCTAAATTCATTTCATTATACAGGATACTGCTAGGAATTCCGATTGCAAAAGTTTCAAGATGGAAACGACGATACTAAAGAGCTAAATGATCTATCACCTATCCACATCTCTCTCCCAGAACGCACCAAAGGAGAAGCGTACTCCTAGGAGCATGTCGCTCCGATACAATGACTGATCGCTACATGGGTAATATTAGAAATCATGTTTTTATTCTATATCCTGTTTAGAGAAATTTCTACCATCTCTAATGAAGTTACTCAACACTCTAGAGTTACTTACTTTCGCCTATTATGAGCTCCCACTAGTTAATATTTGTCTTACGCCATCCTAGCAGATACTATTTGAATATGCCCCCATCCCTCTCTCCGTCCTTCACCCTCTTCCTTTCCTTTACCACCCCAGACTTGCTTTTTTCTCTCTAAACCGCCCTCATTTTGCTTCATCAGTTGTTCAAAATTCATTGTTGGCATCAATGTTATGCTAGAAAAAAAGTGGAGTCCTCAAAACACAATCCTGGTTATCTCCATGCAAAGTTGCCGATTTTCCTTGACATTCATTTTTATTTTTTTTTTAATTCATTTTCATCTCACTTGAAAATTTACAATGTTTACTCTTTTTCTTTTTGATTGGTATTACCTGGAGATGCTGAAGGGGGCGCTGAGTGGTCTCCAAGTCTAGATTCTACCACCTATGATATTTGTTACTTACGTTCTGTCATTTTCTTCAGGATACCTGTGACGCACTCTAATTGCTTGTCCCATTCCCATCTAGCAACCATGACACTGTTTCTCAAACAGATTATTTTATGATGATACATCCTTTAGCGTCTAGAATTATATATAACTCAGTCTATCTACATTATTTATATTTTCGTTACATTCCTTGCAAGTGGTATTTTTTAATGTTACTCTCTGACGAAGATGCTGAAACCAAGCGTAAAATGTTTATTTGATGTTTTACAGTTTAGTGTTTTATCTTTCAAAGTACATTATGTTTAAATGGTTTTGCACTAACATATTGCCAGTACAACGATTATTAACCAACAACACCACAGTTTACAGACAGGGAAAAAATGCTATATAAAGTGGATAATAATTCCTCCTACGAATTTTATCTTTGGCAATACAAAACGGTAGCTATTAATGCCAAAATTCCTTTTTTTGTTTTTTGGAAAATCCAATAAAAAAA
>JAODAL010008249.1:0-119204 GCA_025379985.1 Phyllomedusa bahiana | reverse complement strand
TGCGATTTTCGGATCCAACATGGGTCCAAATCAGATCCAAAAAAACGTGCGTGTGAACATACCTAAGAGTTGATGTAGTATTAGCAATGGAGAAAAAATATTATCTGAAATCTTAAAACAGTATTCTTGTGTATTAAATAACTCTTTAAGATGCATAGTTGTGAGTACGATACAGGTTTGATTTGGGTTGTCACCTACATAAGATGGTTTTTATAAACAGAATGGTCGGTGTTTTTAGATGTTCAAGTATTGACGTTTCAGATGTAGCATGTATTATGTGTTTACTTTTTAGCCACATGTCCATCAATTTTGCCAAATTTACATGGAATATATGGTTTCAGTCTCACACTTGCTTGCTTCTTACTACTCCGTTTCATTTTGGGTTTTGGTTTGTGCTCTTTTTCTAAACAGATTGAACAAGATCAACATTGTTTTCAATTAGTTTGTTACTCTATTTGATTCTGATTGATAAAATGGATTTTGAGCTACTGAGCTTTTGGATCAAGGTATTGAAAAATTTTTTCATTACACATTTTTTCCTTTCGGTAAAATAATGTCTTGTGTAATACAAAAATACATTTGTCTTTTTTCGCTCAAAGTAAAAATTTCCATAAAAATCATTAGAATCCATCAACCAAAAGATGCACTATATTCAGTGTCGGACTGGGGGGTCTGGGGCCCACAGGGGAGTTGATCTTGGGGGGGCCCCCACCCTTACTGTACAATGAAAATATTACCGGCCTCTCGGATAAATGCGCCCATTTTACCACTTAATACAGTGTGCAAAAAAGAACTGTATTGTGTAGTTACAATAGCAAGGGGTCACATATATGTTCACAGTCTAACATTATCATAGACACAGGGCTAGTGCTCCATCATATCCCCCCCCTCCACCCACCTACAATATCCCTTCCACCCACATTACAATATCCCCTTGCCACCCACATACAATATCCCCCTCACACATAAATATCCCCCTCCACCCACATACATATCCCCTCCACCCCAATACAATATCCCCTCCACCCACATACAGTATATCCCTCCACCCCCAAACAAAATCCCTCCACCCACATACAATATCCCCTCCACCACATACAATTATCCCCTCTCACCCACATACAACATCCCCCTCCACCCACATACGTATCCCTCCCCCCACACCAATATCCCCCTCACCCATACACAAACATCCCTCCTCCCACATACAATATCCCCTCCACCCACATACACTATCCCCCCTCCACCCACATACAATATCCCCTCCACCCCACTACAATATCCCCCTCCACCCACATACAACATCCCACTCCACCCACATACAATATCCCCATCTCACCCACACACAATATCCCCCTCCACCCACACACCACATCCCCTCACCCACATACAATATCCCTCCACCACATACACTATCCCCTCCACCACATACAATATCCCCTCCACCCACATACAAATCCCCCTCCACCCACATCAATATCCCCTCACCCGCATCAATATCCACCCCCCCCCCCCACCCTGCCACCCACATAAATATCCTCCCTTCCACCGCATACAATGTCCTCCTCACCCGCATAAAGTATCCCTCCAACCACATTCCAATATCCACTTCACCCACATCCAATATCCCCCTCACCCACATACAATATCCTCCTCCACCCACATTACATATGCCCCCTCCACCAAATACAATATCCCCCTCCACCACCACAAATATCCCTCCACCCACACACACATCCCTCCACCCACATACAATATCCCCCCTCACCACATACATATCCCCTCCACCCACATACATTATCCCTCCACCCACAACAATATCCCCCTCCACCCACATACAATATCCCCTCACCCACCATACAATATCCCCCTCCACCACATACAATATCCCTCCACCCACATACAATATCTCTCTCCACCACATACAATATCCCCTCCACCCACATTTACAATATCACCCTCCACCCACATACAATATCCCGCTCCACCGCAATACAATTTTCCCCCTGCACTGGATACGCATACAATATACCTATCCACCCGCATACAATATCCCTCCACACATACAATATTCTCCCCTCACGCAGCATACAATATCCTCCTCCACCCGCATACAGTATCCCCCACCCAATACCATATCCCCCCCCACACAAATACAATATCCCCTCCACCACAATACAATATCCTCCACCCAATTACAATATCCCCCTCCACCCACATAAAATATCCCCCACCACCCGCATACCAATATCCCCCTCCACCCACATACAATATCCCCTTCCACCCACATACAATATCTCCCTCCACCCAACATACAATATCCCCCTCACCAAATCAAAATCCCCCTCCACCCATATACATTAACCCCCTCCACCCACATACAATATCCCCCTCCACCCACATACAATATCCCCCTCACCTCATGCAATATCCCCCTCACACCGCATACAATATCCCCCTCCACCCACATACATATCCCCCTCACCCCACATACATTATCCCCTAAACCAACATAAATTTCCCCCTCCACACACATACAATATTCTCCCTCCACCCGCATTACAATATCCCCTCCACCGCATAAATATCCCCCTCACCCGCATGCAATATCCACCTCCACCCGCTTACAATATCCCCCTCCCCCGATACAATATACCCCTCCCCCACATACACTATCCCCTCCCACCAATACAATTCTCCTCCACCACATACCACCATATCCCCCTCCACCCAATACCAATATCCCTCCACCCGCTACAATATCCCCTCCACCCACTTACAATATCTCCCTCCACCCTCCTACTATGTCTCCTCCACCGCAGTCAGTATACCCCTGCCACCCACATACAATATCCCCTTCCCCCACATACAATATCCACCTCCACCCACATACAATAACCCCCTCCACCCCACATACAACATCCCCATCCACCCCCATACAGTATCCCCTCCACCACACACAATTCCCCCTCCACCCAGCACACACATCCCCTCCACACACATACAAATATCCCCCTCACCCACATACACTCTCCCCCTCCACCTCATACACTATAAACCTCCACCCACATAAAATATCACCCTCCACCCACATACAATATCCCTCACCAAATACAACTTCCCCCTCCACCCACTAATATATCCCCTCCACCCGCATACAATAATTCACCCTCCACCCCATACAATATCTCCTCACACCCGATACAATATCCTCCTCCACCCGCTTACAGTATCCCCTCACCCACATACATACCCCCACCCAAATACAATATCCCTCCACCCCCATTACATTATCCCCTTCCACCACATTACAATATCCCCCTCCACCCGCATACAAGATCCCCCACCACCCGCCCTTTACCAATATCCCCCTCCACTCCCACTTACATATCTCCCTTCCACCCACATGAAAATATTCCCCTCCACCCCAATACAATATCCCCCTCACCACTTTTACAATATCTCCTCACCTCATACAATATCCCCCTCCTCCACATACAATATCCCCTCCACCCATAATACATTATCCCCCTCCACCCCCACAACATACCCCCCTCCACCCCACATACCAATCCCCCTCCACCCACTGCAATAATCCCTCCACCCGCATACAATTATCCCCTCCACCACGCATAATTAAAATATCCCCCCGCCACCAACATACAATATCCCCTCCACCCACATACAATAATCCCTCCACGCCAAATACAAATATCCACCTCCACCCACATACAATATCCCCATCCACCCGCATACAATCATCCCCTCCACCCGCATACAATAGTACCCCTACACACGAATTACAATATCCTCCTCACACCGCATAACAATATCCCCCATCCACCCGCATACATTATCCCCCTCCACCCAAATACAATATGCCCCTCCACCCACATACAATATCATCTCCACCCACCATACAATATCTCCCTCCACCCCACATACATTATCTCCCTCCACCCACATACAATATCCCTCCACCCACAGACAATATCCCCTCCACCCACATATAATATCCTCTCCACGTTTCCCCTTTTTCACGCACCTCCACCACATTCGAAATAATCACTGCAATGAAAAGGAAAGTGTAACTCCTATCACAGGGTCAAGGTGTTCCCCTCACTCTTACAATCAGGGACACATGTACTTGCCACTATACTAATGCAAATATAACTACAATAACACCAATATAGAGGACACTCATAGTGGTCAGACACCAGCTCAGATATAACCTACAACACACCATATAGAGAACCACATAGAGGTCAGGACTCCTAGATAGGTATAACTACAACACTGCATATAGAGACCACATAGAGGTCAGGACTCCAGCTCAGTATAAACCTACAAAAACCACCTTATAGAGACACACATAAGAGGTACATGGGTCACCAGCTCAGTTATAACCCTACAACACAGCCATATAGAGACACATAGAGATCACGACCTCCAGCTCTGGATAATCTTCAAACACCGCCATTTTAGAGCAACACATTAGAGATCGACACACAGTCAAGTTTAATCTACAACACCGCCATTAGTGACCCCATAGAGATCAGGACCACAGCTATGGTTATAACCTACAACAACAGCCATATAGTGACAACATAGTGGTCTGACACCAGCTCAGTTATAAACTTACAAACACCGCCATATAGAGACACATAGAGGTCAGACACCAGCTCAGGTCAAATCACTATACATATAAAAAAATAATCCCTGAAATGAGGGACTCACCGGAGACGTCTTGGATCTGAGGAGTGTTCTCTTCTCTTGTGTCGTTATTATTCCCTTTTTCTCTGCATCTGTTCCACACGTCCATAATGACTTGTCCCGGTCACAATATATCCTGCAAGAAAATTACACACAATATATCTTAGAATCCTCAATTTTCAGCATCTCTTACCATTCCACCACTGTACTAACTACTCCAGGGGTGGGAGATAGAGCGGGTTACAAGGCCTAGTATTACCTATGGGGGTGGGAGGGAGGGGAGAGGCCCAGGTAACTAGGATAGGGCCTTCTTTAGGTAGGTATGACCACGATGGATAAGTTGGTAGGCCAGCCCCAGTGTTGGTTGGTGGGTTCCTTGCCATTGGGTGGGTGGGTTAAATAAGCACCCCAGGTAGTAAGCGGCCTACAGTTAGGAAAGTAGATAGGTACAGTTATGGTTGGTGGACCCCAGTTAGGTAGGCTGTACGGTAGGTGTTGGCTGTGTCCCAGTCAGGTAGGCTGTAGGTAGGTGGTTTTCCCCCAGTAAGGTAAGCTGTAGGTAGTTAGGGTCCCCTTTTATATAGGATTGCATGCAGTTAGGGACCCCCTTTAGGTAGTATACAGGAAAGTTAGGGGTCTCCTTTAGGTCTATACAGTTAGGGTTCTTTTAGGTAGTATACAGGTAGTTGGGGGCCTCCTTTAGGAAATTCCCAGTTAGGGGCCCCCTTTAGTGTCGGAAGAGGGGCCCCCCTTTAGTAGTGTGCAGGAAGTAGGGCCCCTTTTTTAGGTAGCCCGGGCCCCCCCTTTAGATACCCCGGGGCCCCCCCAAATTTTTAGCCGGGGCCCAAAACCCCAAAATTGGTTTACCAGGGCCCCCCCCTTGTTGCCAGGGCCCCCCTTTTTTAAGTACCCAAAGTGCCCCTTTAAAATTACCCCAAGGTCCCCCCTTTTGTTAGCCGGGCCCCCCCTTTATTTACCCCAGGGCCCCCCCTTTTATTTAATCCAGGCCCCGCTTTTTTTAGCCGGGGCCCCCCCAATTTTTTTAAAGGGGGGGCCCCCCTTTTTTTTAGCCGGGGGCCCCCCCCTTTGTTAGCCAGGGGGCCCCCCTTTTTTAGCCAGGGCCCCCCCTTTATAGAAAAAGGGCCCCCCCTTTATGTTGGGCCGGGGCCCCCTTTAAAAAGTACCCCAGGGCCTTTTAGTAGCCGGGGCCCCTTAAGTTACCCAAATTTCCCCCCTTTTGGGTTAAACCCAAAAGGGCCCCCTTTTTAGATACCAACCCCCCTTTTTAGTAGCCAGGGGCCCCCCTTTATTTTTATCCAGGGCCCCCCTTTGTTACCCCAGGGCCCTTTAGATCCCGGGGCCCCCTTTGGGTGGGCCGGGGCCCCCCCTTTAATGTTAAGCCGGGCCCCTTTAGTACCCAGGGCCCTTTTAGAAGCCAGGGCCCCTTAAGTTCCCCGGGCCCCCCCCCCTTTTTTTAGCCGGGGCCCCCATTTTAAAAGAAAAAGCCGGGGGGCCCCTTTAAAATACCCAAAGGGCCCCCCTTTTTTTAAAGCAGGGCCCCCCTTTTTGTTGGGCCAAAGGATCCCCCATTGTTAGCCCGGGGCCCCCCTTTACTTAGCCAGGCCCCCCCTTTGTTAGCCCGGGCCCCCTTTTTTTTAACCCAGGGCCCCCCCCCTTTTTTAGCCAAAGGGCCCCCCCTTAATAAAAACCCAAAGAGCCTCCCTTTGGGTTTAACCAGGGCCCCTTTTTGGTTCCCGGGGGTCCCTTTAAATAGCCAGGGCCCCAACCCCTATTTTTAGCCAGGGCCCCCCCTTTTTTTGCCGGGGCCCCCCCCTTTTTGTTGGGAAAGGGCCTCCCCTTTAAAGTAGCCAGGGGCCCCCCAAATGTTGCCAGGGTTTCCCTTTAGAAAGCCGGGGCCCCCTTTAATACCCAAGGGCCCCCCTTTTATTTTTCCCCCGGGGCCCCCCTTTTTTAAGCCGGGGCCCCCCTTTAGTACCCAAAGGCCCCCCCTTTTTTTAACCCAAAGGGGCCCCCCCTTTTTTAGAAAAAGGGCCCCCCCCCCCTATTTTTTAAGCCAGCCCCCCTTTTATAGCCAGTCCCCCTTATTAAAGTAGCCAGGGCCCCTATAGTACCCAAGGCCCCCTAAAAGTACCAGGGTTCCCTAGGTAGTTTTAAAAAAAAAAAACAAAAAAAAAAGCCATTTTAACCTGGCCCGGGGCCCCACCCCCGCCCCCCCGGCCCGCTCCGAGGTCCCGGGCCGGGCCCCTTTACGGGCCCCCCTTGCATAGGGGGCGGGGGTAAAGTGACTTTCACCCCCAAAGCCTACGTCAGCAGAAACGGGGCCGGGCCGGCGGGGCTTAAGGCCTATCCCTTAAAACCCTTCCCGGGGTGAGCGGGGGGGAGCGCCAGGCAAAGTGGCGCGGTGCCCCCCGGAAACACCCCCGAAAACCCCGGGAGCGGGGAAAATTAGTCCCCAACCCCCTGCCCGGTCTCTGGCGCTCGGGACCCGGCCCCCGGGCTTTTTCAGAAAAAAACCGGTTGCGCGGAGGGCCCCAGGGAGAAACGGCACTGCCCCCCGGGGCCCCCACGGTTTAAAGGGGGGGGGGGCCCCTTTCGGGGGAAATTCCCCGGTCCCCCCGGGGGGGCCGGCCCCCATTCCCGAGCCTTTTTTAAACCTTTTGGGGTTGGAAAAAAAACGGCAAATTCCCAAAAAAATCCCTTAAAGTTTTGGGGTTTTTCGGGGTCCCCCTTTGGGGGGTCCCTTTTGGGGGGACACTTTTGGGTTTTAAAAATTAAGGTGGACGGCCAAGGTGTTTGTTTTGATCTGTTGTACACAGAAATGTGAACTTGACAACTATGTGAAGTGAAGAGAGAGCGATCCCATGAGTTTATGTGCTGTTTGGGGAAATGAAGTGAGGCTGCACCGTGATACATGTTAACAGGTCGGGAAAATAAAGAAGGGAAAAAAGGGCAACATGTATGATTTTTGGCGCCCAGGCGTCAATTTTATTGTGCACATTAGTAATGTAGAAGGCGCCTGAATCTATGAACCTGTTCTGCTGTGGGTTTTTCTAGCTCCTAAATGTCAACTCAGGCTCAGGTAAACCACTTTTAGCTTGGTCTACCTGTTCCAGTAGTAATGCGCCCAATTTTGCTGTCCTCCAGTCATAAATGTGTAGAATCATATGGTTGTGGTGCAACATCCCCCAGAACACCCCCACATCTTAGGCACATTACAAAGTGCCCAATAATCATACATGCCAACTCTCCCGTTTTTGGCGGGGGGGGTCCGCTATTTGGGGTCCCCTCCCGCCCTCCCGGGGGAGTTGGCATTCCTCCCGCCGCCCGCAGGCGGCGGGGGTCCTTTAAATTATCGCGGCGCAAGAGTAGCGCTGGTGCGCTACTCTTGCACCGCCGGACCGCTCCTACAGGCGGGTGAAGCGGCCGCAGCGGCCGCTCACCCGCCCGCGGTCTCACTGTGCAGGAGGAGGCAGGAGGGATCGCTCCCCTCCTCCCTCCTCTCCCTGTATGTCCGGCGCGGTGTGTGTGCGCTCTAAATACAGGTCAGCGGCGCAGGGAAGGGACGCGTGGCTGCAGGGGAGTGACGCGCGGCTGCTCTCACTTCCCCTGCGCCGCTGAAGAGATACGGGCAGGAGCTGGCCGCGCTGCAGAGCCTGGTGAGGTAAGTGGATTTTTATTATTTTATTTTTAATTAGCTATAGGGGGCCTCTACCTGGCAACAATGGGGGCACTACCTGGCTAACAATGGGGGCACTACCTGGCTAACAATGGGGGCACTACCTGGCTAACAATGGGGGCACCTACCTGGCTAACAGATGGGGCACTACCTGGCAAACAGATGGGGCACTACCTGGCAAACAGATGGGGGCACCTACCTGGCAACAGAGGGGGCACTACCTGGCAACAGAGGGGGCACTACCTGGCAACAAAGGGGGCACTACCTGGCTAACAGATGTGGGCACTACCTGGCTAACAGATGGGGGCACTACCTGGCTAACAGATGGGGGCACTACCTGGCAACAGAGGGGGTACTACCTGGCAACAGAGGGGGCAATACCTGGCAACAGAGGGGACATCTACCTGGCAACAATGGGGGCACTACCTGGCAACAGAAGGGACACTACCTGGCAACAATGGGGCACTACCTGGCTAACAATGGGGGCATCTACCTGGCTAACAATGGGGGCACCTACCTGGCTAACAATGGGGGCACCTACCTGGCTAACAATGGGGGCACCTACCTGGCTAACAATGGGGGCACTACCTGGCAACAGAGGGGGCACTACCTGGCTAACAGAGGGGACATCTACCTGGCAACAATGGGGGCACTACCTGGCAACAGAGGGGGCACTACCTGGCAACAAAGGGGGCACTACCTGGATAACAGATGGGGGCACTACCTGGCTAACAGATGGGGGCACTACCTGGCAACAGAGGGGACATCACCTGGCAACAGAGGGGGCACTACCTGGCTAACAGATGGGGCACTACCTGGCAACAATGGGGGCACTACCTGGCTAACAATGGGGGCACTACCTGGCTAACAATGGGGGCACCTACCTGGCTAACAATGGGGGTACCTACCTGGCTAACAATGGGGGCACCTACCTGGCTAACAATGGGGGCACTACCTGGCAACAGAGGGGACATCTACCTGGCAACAGAGGGGACATCTACCTGGCAACAGAGGGGGCACTACCTGGCTAACAGATGGGGGCACTACCTGGCTAACAGAGGGGGCACTACCTGGCAACAGAGGGGGCACTACCTGGCAACAGAGGGGACATCTACCTGGCAACAGAGGGGACATCTACCTGGCAACAATGGGGGCACTACCTGGCTAACAGATGGGGCACTACCTGGCTAACAGAGGGGGCACCTACCTGGTAACAATGGGGGCACCTACCTGGCTAACAATGGGGGCACCTACCTGGCTAACAAAGGGGGGCATCTACCTGGCTACAAATTTGGGTCTACCTGGCTACAGAGGGGGCCTCTACTTGGCAACAAGGGGGCATCTACCGGCCTGTAAGGGGCACTACCTGGTTATGGGGGGCTACTACCTGGCTATAAGGGCATCTACCTGGCTTTCTTCCAAAGCCGTTATGCAGTTAGGTGGAGTGGGTGTGGCTTTTTTGAAGGGGCGTGGCATACCGACAAGATGGGCGTGTCCATGCAAATTTTTACCGCGGCGCGCATAGCGCGCCGTCCACTACGGTCTCCTGCTTTTTCATTTTCAAAAGTTGGCAACTATGCCAATAATGCGCCTAATTTTGGAGTGCACCTGCTCATTGTCACGGCTGGCCCCTCACCCCGCGGTCCGGGTGGCGTGCGCAGCCGTGACTCCCTTGCTTCCCCGGCTGCGGGGACGAGTGGCGCCGCAGTCCGCATGTCGGGCAGCGTTCTCACTCGCCCCCCCTGGGAACACAGACTTACCCGGCCACGCTCCTGTCTCCGTGCACTCCTCGGCCGGATGCTGTGCGCGCTACCGCCCTCTAGGGCGCACACGCGGCAGTTCCCAGAGATTTAAAGGGACAGTGCGCCAGTGATTGGTTCAGCCGGCCGCTGACCCTATATAACGGTACCGCCCCCGATTTGTCCTTGCCGGATCTATTTGTGCCCTGTGCCAAAGAGAAAGCGTTCCTTGTGCATTCCTGACCTATCCGTGTTTCCGACCTCCTGCTACGTCCTCTGACCACGAACCTCTGCCGCCTGCCCTGACCTTATTGCCTGTCCACGACTACGTCTACGTCTTACGATTTGGTACCACGCTTGCCCTTGGCTGCCGCTGCAAGCAGGTCACGCCAGTGGAAGCGACCTGGTAGTTTCCCGCCACAGCAAGTCCACCCCGCTTTGCGGCGGGCTCTGGTGAAAACAGGGTGCTTCTTAGACTCCGCTCCCTGGTACGGCTTACACCATCGCTTGCGCTGGTCCAGAGGATCCACTACCGTCTGCCGTAACACTCATATATCGCGAGAACAGGGCTGCACCAGTTTTTGGCCTGAAAGGACACCAGAATACCGTCAAAGCCCCGTACATACATGTCGTCCAAAGTGTCTTCTTTGCTAACTACTTCTAAACCTCTTCTGAACAACCAGTGCTTGAGTTTAGTTCACATCAGATAGGCACACATATGGGTCAAACATTTACTGGACTATTGTGCAGCACAGTAGGAAAGTTTACATACATTTCGGGTGGTTTTGACTTTTGTCTTGCACTGCCAGCATACCTAGCCAACAAGCATCTGAGGGGTGTTTGCATCTCATTGATTTAGCTTTAACTTTAAGATAGACATTGTTACTGAATACATTTCTGTTCTGATTTTGCTTCATTTTAAAGATACAGCAGGTTATCTATCCTACTTGTTTACAGATGGTTTCCTAGGTTCCCACGCACCTCTGTGCTTTAGCAGCTATGGGCGACATGTCCAAAAATTGGTGTTGCTGTGACCATTTTTAGGCGCATTTAATCAGTGTAAAGAGCACCTGAAAGTACAATCCTTTCAAAAATCTGGCGTCTGGTATACCTTGTGTAGTAAACTTCATGCGCCTAAAAAGGCGCATTGCGCAATTGAGGTGCTTAGTGTATCATTGCTAGTGTATGTAACGTGCCTTGATAGGTGCATTGCGTTACAGAGGCGCACAGCGTATCATTGCTACTATATTTAATGCGCCTTTTTAGGCGCATTACAATGTGTCGTGCCCGGCGTATAATGCGCCTAGTTTTGGTTTATTACAGTTCATTTATATCGACAAAATGGCATCAAGAGTATTTTTGCCTCAAAATACACCAAAAATATGGCGCATTCGTATTGGGACATGTCGCCCTATGTCTTTTCAGCAGGAAGGGGATGGGAGGCCAGAGCACAGAGATGTTCAGTCACCTTAGAAATCATCTGTAAGCAGACGGGACAGATAACTTGCTGTATATTTACAACTAGGCATTATGAGAAAGGAGCTGAGAAGCTCAAGCGCCATCTGTTGGATGTAACAAATCCTCAATTTGCTTTTGACCCACTGGGTCTTTGGACAGCAAGAAGGGATATTTAGCCAAGACAACATCACCCATCTGTATACAACCATTTCGGGGTTTTGCCCCTCGTCAGTACAGAGCAGAGCAATGTTGGCTTGGCTGAGTGGGAGGCAATGGGGAGATCTTCCCTTTCTGAGCTACTCATGGGTGATGCTGGCTTGGCTAAATATCCCTTTTTCTTTCCAAAGACCCAGTGGGTCAAAAGCAAATTGAGGATTTGTTACATCCAACAGAGGGTGCTTGAGCTTCTCAGCTCCTTTCCCATAATGCCTTGTGAAATGCAGATGCTTTGTGGAGTGCAAAAGGCAATTTTGAATCTCCACACACCTATATATTTACAACTAAACAAAATCAGAACAGAATTTTATTTGAATATTTTTTTAGCTTTGCTTATATGTTTAACTCCTTCCTGCTGCAGGAATTTTTGTTTGTATTTTTCCTTTCTAACTTTTAAGACCCCTAACTTTTTTCTTCACTTTCTCGTTCTTCATTTACATGTGAAGACTTTTTTTTTGCCTGACAAATTGTACTTTTTAACAATACCTTTTACCATTACATAAAATATACTAAGAAACCCCCAAAAATCAATTGGAAGAAATGGAACATGAACTATTGGAACATGAAAAAAACTGAATTTTTTGGAATGTTCCAATTGTGTGGTATAAATCACTTGTTACTTTTATCCTGCAGGCTGGTACAATTCCAGCGATACCAAATTAAGTTTTCATGGTTTTAATATTTAAAATAAAATAAAATCTTTTTGTTGAATCTGCTTTTGTATTCATTTTGGAATATATTTGACTTTTTCATCAACTTTCATTTCAATTATTTGGAAAGGCAAAGCAACAACAACTAAAAAATAATTTTGGCTCTGGGTATCTTTTTTATTCTATGTGCAAATAAATAATACTACACTGGACTTTTATGGATGCGATGATACCAGGTTGGTTTTGCTTTTCATTGTTTTTTTTATTTATTTATAAAATGGCAAAAGGTTTTCAGCTTTTAATACTTTTTTATGTTTACATTTTTTTTTTACAGTCATACTTTCAGTCCCAGTAGGGGGCACAATCGCTTGTACACTAATTCTGCAATTGTAATATACAGTTGAAACCAGACATTTCTATCCACTATATAAAAAGCCCCATCTGCACGTTTTCCTCCCTATCTGCCATGAAATCAGAATAAACCGTCCCCGCATTAGGTCAATTCGGAACCAAAATAATTTATATTTGCCAAATGCCAGAATAATGAGAGAGACAATTTTTAAGGCATTTTTATTACTTTCTGCAAAGTCAAAAGTTTACAAACATTTCTTTAGTATTTGGTAGCTTTGCCCTTAAACTGTATGACTTGGGTCAAACATTTTGGATCCTTCCACAAGCTTTTCACAATAGTTGGTAGGAAATTTGGCCCTTTCCTCCTCACAGAACTGATGTAACTGAGCCATGTTTGGAGGTCGCCTTGCTCGCACCTGCCTTTTCAGCTTTGTCTGTTAATTTCCATCAGGATTGAGATCAGGGCTTTGTGATGGCCACTCCATAACATTGACTTGGTTCTCCTTAAGCCACTTTGTAACCAGTTTGGCAGTAGCTTCAGGTCATTGTCCATTTCGAAGACCCATTTGCGCCCAAGTTTTAACTTCATGGCTGAGATGTTACTTCAGTATTGCCACATAATCTTTCATCATGGTGCCATCTATTTTGTGAAGTGTACCAGTCCCTCCTGCAGTAAAACAACCTCACAACTTCATGCTGCCAACCCTGTGTTTCACAGTTGGGATGATGTTCTTAGGTTTCCAAGCTTCTCCCTGTTTCCTCCAAACATAACGATGGTCATTATGGCCAAAGAGTTCAATTTTAGTTTCATCAGACCACAGGACATGTCTCCAAAAATGTAAGTCTTTGTTCCTGTGCATTTGCAACATTAATCTGGCTTTTATATGTTTCTTTTGGAGTGATGGCTTCTTCCTGGCGGAGTGGTCTTTCAGCCCATGTTGATACAGTACTCGTTTCACTGTAGATAATGACACAATCTTCCCAGCTTCTGCCAGCATATTCACAAGGTCTTTTGCTTTTATTCTTGGGTTGATATGCACATGTCAGACCAAAGCACATTCATCTCTGAGACACAGATCTCCTCTCGTTCCTGAGTGGTATGATGGCTGGACATTCCCATCTCGTTTGTACTTGTGTATAATTGTTTGTAGAGATGAACGAGGCAACTTCAGGTATCTGGAAATTGCACTCAAGGATGATGCTGACTCCACAGTTCCCTTCCTGATATTTTGGCTGATTTCTTTAGACTTTCCCATGATGTTACACACAGTAGCAGTGTGTTTCCGGTGTACTCAAAATACATCCACAGGTGTGTGTCTAATTAACTCAGATGTTGCCAATAAATCTAGCAGAAGCTTCCAAGGACATGACCTCATCATATGGGCTGTCCCAAATTGTTTAAAGGCAGAGTAATCCCAGTGTATGCAAACTTTTGACTTTGCAGAAACTTGCGGAAAGTAACAAAAATGCCTTAAAAAAATTCTCTCTCTCATTATTCTGGCATTTGGCAAATATAAATAATTTTGGTTCCTAATTGACCTAAAACAGGGAAGGTTTATTCTGATTTCATGTCAGATAGTGAGAAAAACCTGCAGATGGAGCTTTCTATATAGTGTATGGAAACTACTGGTTTCAACTGTAAGTGTGTACTCTGAAATGATAGATGCCTTCCATAATTTCCCCAAACAACATTGCCACAAGGTATTTAAACATCAATGATTTCCATAGACATCTCAATTCTCAATTTACTACCTAGTCATCTTTAAAGGGAACCTGTCACATAGGTTGTGCCTCCCTTGCTGAGGACAGCAGAAGTTAGTGTCAGACCTGCTGTTTCCAGCGCTGTGCCCCTTATTCTGTAAGATGTTTTAGAGCATTTACTTCTCAAATCTTATTCATGAGCAGGTGTTAGCTCCACCCACCAAAAGCTAGCCCGCCCACTGACAGTTATTCACATGTTTCTACCTATTCAAAGTAATAGGTTTTCAGTGAGGTGGGCGGGCTAGCCTCAGGTAGGCAGGGTTTGAAAAAAACTGACTCTTTGAAGGACTCTTCGAATGACTCTTCTGCCTGAAAACTGCAGATTTGAGCATTAAAAAACTACAGCATCTTACAGAATGAGCAGGGGGCAAAAACTATGTGACAGGTTCTCTTTAAATAGGCTCATTCTCCCATAGCACTTCTTTTTCCCTATCTTAGTCCATTAGCATCAGTATTCTACACATCTGACCCCCTTACTTCCATTAAAGGTTTTGCCATCACAAACATTGATAGCATATTAATAGGAGATGACATCAATGTTAGATAGAGGCTATAACCAGAACGAGCCCCAGAAAGCAGCCATTCTGAATGTAAAAGTGACCTCACTTGTGCGGTCTCAATTCAATTCAATGAAAGTTCTGTGTACAGCTGAATGCAACCACTCACCGGCAACCACTCATTGAGATGAAAGGAGAAGCACTGCAAGCAAGGCTACGTCTTCATTCAGAACGGGAAGTTTTGGGAACCCGTTCTGGGGCCCTACCTTTGGGACCCACACGTATCTGACACTGTTGGCATATCCTACCAATATGTCATCAGTGTTTCTTATGGCAAAACCCCTTTAAAGAATTGGATTTTGTGGGGTCACCTTTATTCCCATTGTTGCTGGGGGTCCTGGTGAACACTCCCCAGGTCCCTTCCCTATAATATACCCCCTGTTGGTGTAATACACCCCCTGGTACTGTAATACACCCCCTGGTGGTGTAATAAACCCCCTGTTGGTGTAATAAACCCCCTGTTACTTTAATACACCCCCTGTTGGTGTAATTCATGGTGTAATATACCCCCTGTTACTGTAATACACCCCCTGTTGGTGTAATAAACGCCCTGTTGGTGTAATAAACCCCCTGTTACTGTAATACACCACCTGTTGGTGTAACCCCCCTGTTACTGTAATTCATCCCCTGTTATTGTAATACACCCCCCTGTTGGTGTAATAAACCCTTTGTTACTGTAATATATCCCCCTGTTGGTGTAATAAACCCTTTGTTACTGTAATATATCCCCCTGTTGGTGTAATAAACCCTTTGTTACTGTAATATATCCCCCTGTTGGTGTAATAAAACCCCTGTTACTTTAATACACCCCTGTTGGTGTATTACGGTAATAAACCCCGTGTTATTTTAATAAACCCCCTGTTACTGTAATAAACCCCTTGTTACTGTAATACCCCCCACGGTTTTGGTGTAATAAACCCCCTTTTGCTGTAATACACCCCCTGTTGGTGTAATACTCCCCCTGTTGGTGTAATACACCCCCTGTTACTTAAATACACCCCCTGTTACAGTAATAAACCCTGTGTTACTGTAATACACCCCCTGTTGGTGTAATACAACCCCTGTTGTTGTAATACACCCTTTGTTGGTGTAATACAGTGTAATACACCCCCTGTTACAGTAATAAATCCCGTGATACTGTAATAAACCCCGTGTTACTGTAATAAACCCCCTGTTATGTAAATAACCCCCTGTTGCGGGTAATACACCCCCTGTTGGTGTGAATACAACCCCTTAACGTAATAAACCCCCTGTTCCTGTAATTCACCCCCCTGTGCGTGTAATACAACCCCTGTTACTGTAATACACCCCGTATATGTGTAGATTAGCTGACAACTACTAAAAACATCCAATCTGATAGAAGACATTTCGGGCAGCCAGTAGTTCGCCATCGGCCAAAAGTTTGCATATGATTTTCAAAACAAGGTTGACTGAAACGGCTAAATTTGACCACTTTGACTTTTGCATTATGTGTCGGATGCTGGGGAGATTCTACCTGGGTTGGTTAATGGTAAAATGAAACAATTGTGACTAAAGGTCTTTTGGTTGGACAGCATCAAGAATGACATGGCAATGAACACCAAGCAAACTGTGGCAAACATGGCGAAAACTGGCCTACAGAGTATCCAAGGGTAGGACATGACTAAATAGATAGAAGGAGGAGAAGGGGAAGCTTTCATCCCTTATCGACATATGGCATATGAGTACGTCATAGTGCCGGCAAGTGGCTTTGAAGCGGGATCGCACTGCGGCTAATTGCAGGTAACACCTGGTGGTTACAGCGCGGGGGAGGTGTAGGGGAGGGAGCCGCCAGCCACCTGCGCTGTTTAACCCCTTAGACGCTGCAGCAAAGATGGCCGTGGCATCTAAATGAATGAAAAACGGTGCCGTTAACCATTCTTCACTCCGATCAGAAGATCAACAGTGAGTTCTGATCAGCTAACATGGCAGCGGGAAGACTTGGGAAGGCTTCTATCATTTGCATGTTAGGAATTTCCCCACTTTCGTCCCTAGGCAGGAAGTGGGGAAACCGCCATCTTGGTACACCCTAATGCATTGTCTATGTAATGCATTAGATTGTATAAACGATCATGCCCCCTAGTGGTGAAGCGACCTAGGGGGACTCAAAGTTAAAGTAAAAAAAAAAAAATAAAGTTTTAAAGTGTAAAAAAATAAAAAAGTATTAAAAGTTCAAATCACCCCCTTTTGGCATTTTACAAATATAAAAAAAAAACTAATAAAAAAGTTACATATTAAAATATAATATCATTTATCCCATACGCCGAACACCATAGAAGAAAAAAAATTCCAAACGCCAAAATTGCATTTTTTTGGGGTCATTTCACATTACATAAAAATTGGAATAAAATTGATCAAAAAAGTCGCATGCGTTCCAAACTGGTAGCAATAAAAAGTGCACTTAAGCCCTCAAAAAATGCCCCTCACTCACGTCCGTAGGTGTTAGTACAAAAAAGTAATTGGACGCACAAAATGGGGCCGTGGCGCAAATTTGAGAAATAGAAAATGTTTGGAATTTTTTTATGGTACCAAAACATAACGGAAACCCTACATGTTTGGTATTGGCGGATGCGTATCAACCTGTAGAATACAGATAACACATCACCTTTACCGAAGAATGAACGCTGTAAAAACAAAACACCCACAAACATGGCACAAAATACGTTTTTTTTCACATTTTGCCCCACTTAGAATTTTTTTGATGTTCCCCAGTATATTCTATAGTAATATGAATAACACCATTAGAAAGTACATCTTGTCCCGCAAAATAAAAGCTCTCATATGTCTATGAAAAAAAGTTATGGTTTTCAGAAGGCGACGAGAAAAAAAACTTAAGGCCATATTATTATGACCGTCCATCAGGAAGGGGTTAACTGATGTGCCAATATAGCACTGGATATATGATGCTGTCCTCACCTACTTTTGACTGAAAACACAAATCTCAGCTTCCCATTGGGACAGTCTGAGCCTGATAACAAGGAAACTTTCATTTCCTAAACTGCTCTGATAAGCTGAAAGCTGCTCTATGGGCAACAAAGACAGTTTTGATAAATGAGGTCCATGGTGCTAGCAAAAGTAATTGATGCTCCCGGAGGGTGACTTATCTTGCATATACAAACATCACTTGCAGATGACCTTGCTTGGAAACAGACAAAACGTTGAGTCCACTTTACCGCCATCACCTTGAGAAGCATCACAATGCTTGGAGAATTGCAGCTCATAAAAATTTTCTCCTCTCCGTGAACGCTGTCGTGTCCTTCTATATCATTCCCAAATTACATATTGGGGTCAGCTAGTAGTTGGAATATTTGTAAGAGACATATGTATAAAAAAATATGAAAAAAACTTTGAGATTCTTAGTTCGCATGTTTTTGGCCAAAAAATGCTCAAGCCACCCCCGGCTTACAACGGGATCTCAGGCGGGTGGTATTCTATCTTATCTCTCATTAGGGTCAACTTCAGACCTCTCACTGTGCCAAACGGCCTCCAAAATGCAGAGAGAAAAATAAAAAAGCACCTACCTTACAAAGCATAGTGCATTAATATAACAGCCTGTGGAGGTGGGCGTGGTGCAGCAAACCAAGATGGAGGTATCTACTTCTCCTTATATAGTTTAAAAGCAAATATGTGCCAAATACAACGTATAATTTTGCACAGAAAAACATTTCTGAAAAAAACAATGCGAACCTGGGTGCCACTGGCATGGCTGCGGCACATATATATATGCACACAGTCCAATACCAGTGGCACACCACTGCTAAAAGGGCAAAAAAACACATGGAAATCTCCAAAGAAGCATTTATGCTATCTACAATATATGAAAAAAACTTTGAGATTCTTAGTTCGCATGTTTTTGGCCAAAAAATGCTCAAGTCACCCCCGACTTACAACGGGATCTCAGGCGGGTGGTCCTACTCTATCTTATCTCTCACCTGGGTCAACTTCAGACCTCTCACTGTGCCAAACGGCCTCCAAAATGCAGAGAGAAAAATAAAAAAGCACCAACCTTCAAAGCATAGTGCATTGATATAACAGCCTGTGGAGGTGGGCGTGGTGCAGGAAAGCAAGATGGAGGTAACCATTCCTCCTTATATAGTTTAAAAAGCAAATATGTGCCAAATACAACGTATAATTTTGCACAGAAAAACATTTCTGAAAAAAACACTGCGAACCTGGGTGCCACTGGCATGGCTGCGGCAAATATATATATGCACACAGTCCAATACCAGTGGCACGCCACTGCTAAAAGGGCAAAAAACACATGGAAATCTCCAAAGAAGCATTTTTTTTGCTATCTACAATATATGAAAAAAAACTGAGATTCTTAGTTTGCATGTTTTTGGCCAAAAAATGCTCAAGCCACCCCCGGCTTACAACGGGATCTCAGGCGGGTGGTCCTACTCTATCTTATCTCTCACTAGGGTCAACTTCAGACCTCTCCCTGTGCCAAACGGCCTCCAAAATGTATACAAATACACATTGTAAGGATCAGAAGTAGTGGATCCTCTGGAGCATTGCAATCGGTGGTAGAAGCGGAATATAAGTAGGTCCCAGTCTTCACCAGAGCAAGGCAGGTTGGACTTGCTGCGGTGGGAATCCTACCTGGTCGCTACGGTACAGAATTGTATATCAGACACATAGGTTCAGGCAGGAAGGTCGGGACTGACGGCAAAGTTTCGTGGTTGAGGGATGGAGGCAGACGGTACACGGAAATACTAGCAAGACTCAGGGAACGCTTTCTTAATAGGCTCAAGGGCACTAAAGATCCAGCAAGGGAGTCATGAAGGGGCAGGGTTAAATAGGGACAGCTGGCCTTTTAAACTTAACAGAGCTGGCGCCCGCGCGCCCTAAAGAGCGGGGACGCGCATGCTGGAAGGTAGAGACATCGGCTGGAGCGCGGACTGGTGAGTAGGATAGAGATGGAGCGAGATGCGGGTCACGGCGCGGCCCAACAGAGGGACACAGGTGCGTCTGCAACCCGGTGTGAGGGTTACAGGAGCGCCCGTGACACACATACAGTAATTGACAGCTTTCCCTGTATCAGTGTGTGTACAGAGCACACTGTCAATCACTGTATGTGGGCGGGGGTGGGGGGGAGCAGGTAAATGAAGACTTTTTCTAAATACGTGTATTGACTTTGTCATATGATAAGAAACATTGTATCTGCTCAGAGTGCACAAGAGTATGTCTAGGTTCCTGACTAGACAGAGAGCAGAGAGTGACCTCACCATGGTCAGAGCTCACTCTATAGCAGACTCTTTATCTCTAACAAAATTTAATTAAATATCCTGTACATATGTTTCTGTAACACTCAGCTTACGATAGCAGAGCTGATATATTTATCACTGCTTTAGAACTACCAACAGCCTGACGAGGCAGTGTAAAACTGCCTGTGACTTTGTGAAACAGCATGGTGAGAAAACCCCTTTCATTTCCAAAAAAAAAAAAAAAATTAAAACAGTAACAAATGTATGCAATGTTTATAATGATTAAGTCTATAAAATGATCATCTGTACAGTTACATAGTTACATAGTTTGCTCTGCTCTGGTGACATCACTCTGTGCTGTGTCTTATCAGCAGATTAAAGTTTTTCAGTCTCTGATCTTATCTTTCTACTGAGAAAAACGTTAACCCTTAGAGTTCACTGACCTAGTAGAGGCTATGCACAATTCTATCAGATTTGTAGAGCACATTTATGTTTAATTATATCAAAGATAACAAAGTCACTCAGCAGCTGAGTGTGTCTTGGCAGCATGGAAGATTTTCTCTCCCACTAAGAGCTATCTCTTGTGACAAATACAGCTCTGCTACTTCACATTTATAGTTAGACACCCTTCTTGGACAGTGTCATTGTTTTTCACAAGCCTTCTACCAGTAATTTCCCTGTAAAAGACTCAGCTAGGAATAGGAGCTGGCAGAGCTGAAATGTCAGCCACTGCTGTAGAACTACCCACTTCCTGCACAGCCTGAAGAGATGGGACAACTCCTTTAAATAGTCCTTAATAAACATTTCAGGAGACATGTATGATCGGGTTTTTCACCCTTTTCTGGCGTAAAGTGAGCTACCTACGATGTCTAATGCTCCTAATGAATGTGTTAGGTGCTTTATTCATAAGACTCAACACTTTTTAATGCACCTAACATGAGGGGTGTTCTGGGAGCGAAGCACCACACTCGTAATATTGCAGAGAAATATGAATGTGGTTCGGCAAAACTAGGCGCATTCAAGGCCGTCTCTTCCATTGGGCCAGGTAGGCCCTTGCCCGGGGGCCCTCGAGCACAGGGGGGCCCCTGAGGGCCCGGGGGGCTGCCTGCCCGGCCCAATGGATTCTCTCACCGCCGCAGGCCAGACGGACACAGTTCTTTCCGCCCTGCCTGCGCAGCTGTGCTGCGCTTAGTTACTTGTCCTGGACTCCCGGGCTGCGCAGGCAGGGCGGTGCGGGCTGCGGCGGTCAGGGCGGGGCTTTACAGTTCACAGCGCAGGCTGGGCGGTGCCGCCTTTCTTCACTGAGGCGCCGCCCTGCCTGCTCTTTGAACAGTAAAGCGCAGGCCCTGCGTGGCGGCCCCTGCTATCGTTGCTATGCTGCTCCTGCACTTTGCTATTTACAGCGCAGGCAGGGCGGCGCCGCAGTGAAGAAAGGCGGCGCCGCCCTGCCTGGGCTGTGAACTGTAAAGCGCAGGCGCGGCATCAGAGATAGCAGGTACTCCCGGCGGCCAGTCTTCTCCATCCCCCGCCGGGCCGCTGGGAAATGTAGTTTTAGTGCGGGCCACGCGCAGCCGCGGTCGCACTCTGGACTAGTCGCACCCTCATAATTAAATTTAAAAAAAAAAGGTCCCGCCTCCACAGCCCCTTGCTTACAACAGCCGGGCACCAGCGTCCAGCCACCATTTCAGAGGCAGCAGCAGACGGGCACCAGGCCAGCCACAGCACGAGGTATGGCCCGAGTTGGGGGGACAGTGACTTGATGTCACTGTCCCCCACCTATAGGACCATGTCATTATCTTGTCCCCCACTCGTTTGGCCATGTCACACAGTGACATGGCCAAATGAGTGGGGGACAGTGACATGGCCATATGGGTGGGGAACAGTGACAGGGCTATCATGTAACCTCTGCTTGCGGTCAGCCAGCCATGCTGTCCCGTGTCGCTGTCCCCCACAGTATCTATTATAATATAGTAATGGCTGGGCCACATAGCAGGTAAGAGAGACGCTGGGGGACAGTGTCAAGGGTCAGGGGGGCTGGCGGAACACAAGCAGAGGTTACATGACTTAGTGTGTGCCCATCCTGTGCCCCCAGGCCAGACCACGCAGCAGCTCCTAAGTTATATAAATTTCTACGTAGTCTGGCCTGGGGGCACAGGATGGCTGACCACATGATGGAGGGGCTATAAGGGTCATGGACAGCCATCCTGTGCCCACAGACCAGACTACGCAGCATTTTATATAACTTAGGAGCTGCTGCGTGGACTGGCCTGGGGCACAGGATGGCTGACCATGACCCTTATAGCCCCTCCATCATGTGGTCAGCCATCCTGTGTCCCCAGACCAGGCTACGCAGCATTTTATATAACTTAGGAGCTGCTGTGTGGTCTGGTTGGGGGGCCCAGTGCACAGCTCTGCCCAGGGGCCCATAATGCTGTTAAGACGGCCCTGGGCGCATTCCTACTCGAACAGGCAAACCTATTTCAATGTAGTCTGCCTGAGCCTGAGGATCAAAGTGGAGCGAGATTTGCTGCAGTGCAATGATGAAAAGTAATTTAAGATAATTATCAAACTATATAAAATTAAATTATTTAAATTTAATAAAAAATGTATCATTGAATATTATTATAAAAATATATAATATCCCAAAAGTATAAAAATATCTCCTATAAAATGTATTTAAAATTAATAGAATCTAAAACTTATGTTACATTAAATAACCGACTGATGATGTTGTTATTCAGATTTTTTAATTTTTAATTTTTACTACATTAAATTTGAAATGTATTTTTGCTGCTCTCACCCTTTATTCTACATACAGCAAGAGCCAGCACACCACGGATATTGCTGGGATCTGTGGTCCTCCAAGCAAGATCAATGAAGAAACTGAGATCAGCACTGTGACATGAAGAGTTGAGCGCAGTCGGATCTGTACACAAGACAGGAGACCACAATGTGGGGTGGGCGGTAGGTGATTCTGGTCAGAATCACCTACCGCCCACCCCACATTGTGGTCTCCTGTCTTGTGTGCATTCAGCGGATGTTGCTGTGAATTTTAATGGAATTTCCAATAAAAAGAAAGATGTTTTAGAAGATCCGACTGCGCTCAACTCTTCATGTCACGGTGCTGATCTCAGTTTCTTCATTGTACATTGAATGGACGGATAGCATCCAAGATCGTGCACGGACTTGTTAAGAGGATAGGCGTTCCATGCTGCATCAGGTGAGCTGTCCACCATCTTTTGCATTTGTTGATTACATTTACGGCTCCAAGCAAGATCGGTTCCATAGTTTCTATTCACTGACATGCTATTCTAGGGACTTTTCTTTATTTCCAGCCTTTCTATAGCCTTTATATATGTCTGGTGCATTACTTATGCGCCTAAGTTCCATAATGCAGCAAACGCACAGACGAGGCGCGATGAACTTTAGACTCCATTTATGAACGCACAAAAACCACTTTCATACATTCTGGTGCATTTTACACTGAAAAATAGATGCGAAAATGCACTTCTATGCGCCTAGTTCCATACACGCCTCCCTTATTAATTTGTATCAATCCTTTCCCTGCCTGTTGGTGCTGCTGAAAACAAATCTGTCAAAAGTACTGCTGCTGCTTCTGTACGTTTTCTGCTCTTCCCCTCACTTCCTTCAGTCTTGAGATAGCAGCAGAGAGTGGATGAGTTTGAAAACAGCAGAGAAAAACTTAGGCAGGAGAGCATCCAAGAAGGGCAACCCACACAGGCTGTAGACAGGAAGAAAAGTGCAAATAAGGTAGTTTGCAGCAGGAAGAACACTTTGCACTGTGTACAAGTGTAAGTAGAAAGCAGAGCACCCTCTGTAAACTGTAGACATCACATCTGCTGTAGAAGCAGCCACAGCCTGAACAGGAAGTGTGAGCCTGAAGAGGCAGTGAAGACAGCTAGATGGAACAACGCCTTAAAGGGGTTGTCTCGCTACAAGGATTGTTTTTTATGTTAAAGATCTTGCAAATAGAAGTCACTTTGCAATATATGTCCATTATGTCCTACCTATGTCCTATCTATTCCTAGATATCCCCTCTTGTATGGGCTGCATCAGCTCCTCAGTTTGCTATAGTTACAGACCTGTTTACTCTCTCCTGATAGGCTGCCAGCACTAGTTGCTATAGTTACAGACCTGGCTTCTACTGCAGCCTTGTAGAAGCCAGTAAACACGCCCCTGAAGTCAAAATTAAACCAAGAAAACAGAACTGAGGTGAGATGAATCAATGTAGTGAAACAACCCCTTTAAAGGAACGGTGTTGTATTCCATCATTTCCTGGAGACTGCAGAAGTCATGAGTTTTTTTTTTCCTCAATCATTTTCCATTCATTTCAGCTGCAAAAAGCACCTGTACCGTGCTGCACTAAAAGACTAAAACGGAATACATGACACATTCACTACAGAATATACATGATTAGTTATTCTAATGCATTACACACATTCCAAAAATGGCCAAACTGTTCCATGCTGCTGTTTCAGAGCTCTGGATGGAAGAAACTAGGAACTTTAGAACATAATTGTCCTTCAGAAATAATAGTTATGTCATCAGTTAATTGGAATCCATTGCGGGACTGTTATTGCATGCAATACTTGGATGTATGTTTTACTGGCCTCAGATAACATTTGATTTTATTACTCTTATGTTACAGTATAGTTCATTGAACCATGCTGAGCAGTAGGGAAGAGCCGGCCGGCTCTGATCTGATGATTCCTATTGTATTATACATCTTAAAAAATAATGAAGTATGTAAAATAGAACAATTTACCTTTCCCTAACAGCAGATGGAAGGAAAGCAAGGATGTACATATGTTTTTTCACATGCTCCTTTTTGTACTAGGATATAAACTTGGCTTCCCCTCCCACACTTGCTTGTCTATTTTCAGAACTCCCATAGAAGTGAATGGAGAGGATAGCACTTAGGCCGTGTTCACACGGCTTATTCACGGCGGATTTGTGAGCCGGATTGCGCTCTCAAATCCGGCGTGAATAAGGGGCGGGAAGGGGGCAGGGCCGGAGCGCGGCAGGGGCGCCGCTCCCCGGCCCCATAGACTGTCATTATCTACGGCGCGTACGCGCCGTAAATAATGTGCATGTCACTTTCTCTCCCCGCGGCGGATTCGCCGAGCGGGGAGGAGCGACGGAATCTACTGTTCTCTATGAGAACTGTGGATTACCGTAATTACTCCGACGGATTGGCGCCGTACTGCAGCGCAAATCCGGCGCGGAGTACGGCGCCAATCTGCGGACAAATAAGCCGTGTGAACGAGGCCTTATGGGGCCATCTCTTTAATCACAACGGCCATGGTGTAAGAAATACAGAATTTGGAACAATGAAACACTTATGAGGTATATTTTGGTATAATGTATATAAAGGTATTTCAATTGTATTTCATTGTTCCAAATTCTGTATTTCTTACAGCACTTATGGGGCCATCTCTTTAATCACAACGGCCATGGCACCAATGAGGATGGGATGGAGGGACAAAGGACTCTCGTTCTGCAGAAAGGTGCACGTTTCCGAGATGGTACCTGCATCTTTCAGACGTCTATGGAATATTCTGTGGATATGTTATTAACTTTAGGAATGGGAACACCCATGTAACAGTCAGAGCAGTATACAATGCATTTTATAGACTGCTGCACATGGTGCTATGGTTCCCCTGTAAGGTTAGATTCACATTAGACTTTCTATTCAACATGCATTTCATGCACCAACTTATGCATCAAAATGAATGTGAAAAGAACCCATGTAAAATGTCCCATTAATGTGCATTGGAATCTGCATCAATTCTATTCTATTTCATACTTTTTTTTTGATCTGATGTGACCATAGCTTATCTTTGGTACATTCAGGTTACGGGACTTGGGACTTTAAAAGCTCGTCCTCGGCAACAACAACCCCACAGCGCTCACATATAGGGGGATATGTGTGAAAACTGTCTAGGTGTTAGACTTTGTTTGATGCCCATAGCAAACCTTTCAGATAATCATAGCAACCAAATCAGAGCTCATAGCAACACAATCAGAGATTCATAGCCAAATCCTCTGAGATCAGAGAAACCAATCAGAGCATAGCAACCACAATCAGTGCCACATAGCAATCCTTACAGAGCTTCATAGCAACCATTACTAGAGCTCATATAAACGCATTATATGTACCACACTTAGCAACCAGTCAGAGCCCATAGCAACAATCCGTACACCTATAGCAAAACTCAATCAGAGCCATAGTGACAGAGCTCATGCAACTAATCAAGAGAAATATAAAACAATCCGAGCTCATAGCAGCAATAGTACCAATTGCATCTAATCAGAGCCAATAGCTACCAATCAGAGCTTCCTACCTTCAACACAATCAGAACCATAGCAACCAATCAGAGATTATTGCAGCGAATCAGAGCTCATAGCTCAGCCTATCAGAACCTCATAGCAACCAGAGCTCATAGCAAACAAGAGCAAATAGCAACCTAATACAGAGCCATATAGCCGACCAATCTTGACATCCACCTCTTAATTTCGTTTTATATTGCTCTTAGAAAAAGTAAAAAGTGGAGCTCTTGATTGGGTTGCATTTTGTAGCTCTGATTGGTTGCTTTGGGCTAGGATTGGTTACCAATAGGGCAACAACGAAAGTTTTAGAACCTAGATCAGTTTTCATTACATGTCCACCATAATTTCCACCTGCTATAATTTTCACTCGGTCAACGCCTCACTCTGCACTTTCTAAAATAAACACATACAATATTACCATGCAAGCAAAAATAGGTAAAAAATGGCGACAAAGCAATCACTAATCCCCATTGGACAGGTAGGCCTCCAATTTTGACGCATCAGGTAACTGGTATACATTACACTGTACAAAGCGTCAGATAACCTATAGTACCAAAAAATGAACAGGTGGACCGGGTTAAAAGGGCATGCACTGACAGGGATACGTTTGAAGATCAGGCCCATGAGGCCATCTTTAGACTTAAACAGAGGCGGTTTCCGAACTGGACTTTAAATAGAGCCAAGAATTGTGTTGACCAAAAAAGTAGGAGTGAAGCTCTAAAAATCATATGATACCTCCATAGCATTCTCGACCAATGATACTAACCAGTACGCTCAGATAATCCGGATCATTCAGAGAAATTTGTCTATATTACATCAAGATCCAATATTTTCGGATATACTTAACCAGGGGTGTAAGTTCATATCCAAAAAAAGGACGATCTTTGGGATCTTGTCTGTTACTAAACCTATACAGGCCCCTCAGTAGGTAGGTAAGTATATAGGCCTTTTACAGTATATAGGTACCCTCAGAATGTAGGTAAATGGCCCCTCTCAGTAAGTTACAGATCCACTCAGTAGGTGATAAAGTATATAATTCTCAGTTCTCAGGTAGGTATATAGCCCCCCCTCAGTAGATAGATAAGTATAAAAGTCCCTACTATAGGTAGGGAGGTATATAGTCCCTCATTAGTTATTATCATAGGACCATTCTCAATTGGTAGGTTGTATATAGGGTCCCCTCAGTAGGTAGATATATAGGTCTCCCCAGTAAGCAGGCATATAGGGACCCCCAACAGGTCTGCGCATTTCGGTCCCCCATGAAGTAAGTTGGTATTATTGGCGTCTCATAGTATGTAGGTAGGTGTATAAGGTTCCCCCAGTAGGTAGACATGTAGGCCCCTCAATAGGTAGGAGGGTATATAAGATTCCCCCAGTAGGCAGGTATTGAAGGCCCCCCAGTAGGTAGGTATAAAGGCCTTCAAATGTAGGTTACACCCCATAAATACCCCAGTAGAAAGGGTGGTCTCGACAGGGTCCACACTGGTTTGTAAGTTGTAGACATAGCTCTCCCTAGTAAGTTGATAGGTTTTATATGGAATCCAGTTTGGTAGGAAGGTAGGTACATAGGGCCCACCTAATAAGGAGATAGGTATGTAGGGCCACCTCTAGTAGGCAGGTATATAGGGTGCCTAGTAGATATATAAGTCCCCTCAGTAGGTATGTAGGTACATAGGACCGCAGCAAGATTGATTATATTTGTACCCCAGTTAGTCCAAGGTAGGGTATATAGGGCCTCCTCCCAGTAGGTAAGATTGGTTATACTGATCCCTCATAGTTAAGGAAACATAGGCCTTCCCCAGTAGTTAGGTAGGTATACAGGGCCCCTATTAAAAATTAAAAAAAAATAAATACCTTTCTGCCAAATACCCCTTCTCTTCTCTGATTCCGGAGCGGGTGGTGTGATGGCCTATCATCATCACACTGTGCCTCCCGCGGCGCACCTTCCACAGGGGTTCAGTTGCAAGTGTGACTGCTGCAAACCCTATAGCTGCACCCCTGGTCGGGCCTCATGAGTGGGGTAAGGTGCTCATCGCCTCCTTTACTCAAACTTAGTTTGGGAATTGTATGCGTGTCACCTCGGATGAGACCATCAGTTAAATATTATGGTGGAACTCGTGGCATACTGGAGAAATCACCAGCCCTCCGGTGGGTGCTCTGAGCTGGCGGCCCACCAGGAATCTGCCTGGTTGGGCAGATTGCCAGTCTGGGACTGACTACATTGATACAGGTCAATTCACTGACTTGCTAATAATGCCAATAAGTGGGATTGGTAGACCTCCTATCAAACTTGGATTAGCCTAGAGGGGAACATGGAAAACCGCCGGTTGGCCCCTGAGCATGGCAGACCTGGAGCTTCTTTTAAACTGCACAAATATCATTGGGAGAGGCAGAAAGGCAGAGAAAAAGAGGCAAAAAGCAAGGGGGCAGGGTATAAGAGGCATGTATAGTAGCTGTAGGGAGAGACAACTCTACTGGAGCGCTCCCTAAAATGAAATTCTACTGGTGGGCCCTAGGCACCCCAGTTTGACACTGCCTCCTATAACTTTGCTGGCTGGCACAAATGGCATAAAAAATTATAACAGAAATGAAGCCAACCAGCAGTCACATGCAAGTAATATGAAACCTGTGTCAAAAATAAATGTAGGGACTTACCAATGGATAACAGACAACAAGACAGACAATGACAAGGGCACAGGTAGTATTAGTGTGAATTCTGAGATAGTCAGTCATTGATAGCACTGCCCACTGGACTCTTTAACTAAAAATAAGCAGAAATTTAATTGATTTTTGATTACAAGTTCTTCTCGAATCTTTCTCACAAAAACTATATTTGTTTTGCTCAACTCCTCTCACTTTAAACCCTTATTGACATACTGTATGAGTACGCCCTAATGCCGGTAATGGCCTTTGTAGCAGGATCGTAGCACGATCCCGCTACATAGCCACCAGGTGTTAGCTGCTAATTGCAGCTAACACTCGGTGGTTACAGCGCGGAAGGGCGCCGGCGCCATCCCGGGCTGTTTAACCCCTTAGACGCCGCGCCACTTCGCTTGGGGCGCCTGCAGCAAAATCACATTAGGCTGTGAAAATTATTGTGCCCCCTAGTAGTATAGTATCCTAGGGGGACTCAAAGTTAAAGTAAAAGAAAATGTTTTAAAGTATAAAAAAAATATAAAAATATTAAAAGTTCAAATCACCCCTTTTGCCATCTTACAAAAATAAAAATAAAAATAATGGACAAATATTTTGGTACGCTGCGTCCCGAAAAAGTCTGATCCTATTTAATCGATAATCATTTATCCCTGTACACAGAACACTGTAGAAGAAAAAAATTCCAACGCCAAAAATTGCAGTTTTTTCTAGTTTAACATCCCTTATAAATTTGAATAATTGTAATCAAAAAAGTTGCATGTATTTCCAATCTAGGTAGTAACAAAAGTGCACCTTCAGCCCGCAAAAAATTCTCCTCAATGAAGTCGTTGTGTTAGTACTAAAATTCGGTTGGTCGCAGAAACATGGTGCCACCAGTCGACAAAATTCAACATATACGGAAAAACAGTAGATCTTTTGTGTTTCCAGATTCATTTCGATCCTGTAGGAATACAGAGAACACATCATTTTTACGATGATTGAACAGCCTGCAAACATGGCGCCAATTTTTTTTTTCAAATTTTGCCCACAGTTGCATTTTCCCAGTATGTATTCATATAGTAACATGATTAACACCATTAGGTAAAAGTATATATCGTACCTGGGCAAATTAAAAGTCCCCAATTACGTCATATGTAGAGAAAAATAATAATAAGGTTATGGTCTCAGGAAGGCGACGTAGGAGGGAAAAAAACAAACATGAAAATAAATATAGGCCTCGGCATTAAGGGGTTAAAACCTGCTGCTGGCAGATCAGATAGCATGTTCAGTTTCACAGGTTCCCTTTAAAAACGTAAAAAAAAAATTCTGCTAACATGTAGAAAGATCGGTCAGAACATCTAGTGGTAGCTGGAAGCGGGCCTTTCACTCTTTCATTTCCAAAACTGCTTCAATGTCATTTGGCTCAGGAAGTGGACCATGGTGCATGGAAAGAGGTGGATTGGTCTGAATCACATCTTCTTTCTAAATTGATGTGGGTGTCGGCCGAGTGCGTCCCCATTTACCTGAGGAAGTGTTGGTCACCTGTATGCTCCATGGTACTAGAGACATGGCGTGGTGGAGGCAGTGTGATCATTTAGGAAATGTTCTGCTAGGAAATCTTGGGTTCTGGCATCCATGTGGTTTTTACCTTGGCTCATACCACCTATCTAAATATTGTTACGGACTACGTTGACTTGCCCTTCAAATTTTCGAGATCGTAATCCAACTGGATGTCTTGGGATGTGCTGGTGAAAGCAAGTCTTATCCATGGAGGCCACACCTCACAGCCTGCAGGATCTGCTGCTAACATCTTGGTGTTAGACCTAGGTTTGGACTGGCCTACAAGGGAGCAGGAGAAACCATCGATGAGCCTCTGGGCTTGGATGGGCCTCAAGAATCATCTCCACTGGTTGACTCCAATAATCGTCTCCACTGGTGGACTCCAATAATCATCTCCACTGGTGTACTCCAATCATCAACTCCACTGGTGAACTCCAATCATCAACTCCACTGGTGGCCCCAAGAATCAACTCCGTTGGTGGGCCCGCAGAATCAACTCCACTGGTGGGCCCGCAGAATCAACTCCACTGGTGGGACTGAAAATTCAGCTCCACTGTTGGGGCGCCAAGAATCAACTTCACCGGTGGGCCCCAGGCACCCCAATTCGACACTGATTAGACCAGTACAACTTTAGAAGTCTTTGGAGCCTTGGAGCCAATGGCTTCTTACATAGTTACATAGTTACATAGTTTGTCAGGCCGAAAAAAGACATTCGTCCATCCAGTTCAGCACCATTTTTTAAAGTGTTGCATATAAAGTGTTTATGTGGTGAGTACCAGACGGAAGGCAAAAACCCCCATGAGGTAGGTTTTTTTTTTTGTTTTTTTACTTACCTTGTCAAAAAACCATCAATCTTCATGAGACAATTTGTTTTGAATATGTTTTTCTGCTTAATAAATAGGATTCTATCAACATAAAATCTAGAAATGAAAACACTTTGTAATACCTCTTTTTACCTGCTCTGCTTCTGTGCTGCTGCTCCATTTTGCCAACCTATGGTCCTCTTTGGCTTTAATGGTGCATGCTAACAAGATGTCCACAGCAATGTCATATCACATGACCAATGATGTCATTCGTTACTATAAATGATACCTCACCACAGAGAGGACCCCAATTAAACTTGACAGTTATGTGACATGATGCCTCTATGGGTGATATCATCCACACAATGGACAGCTACGAATGATGCCTTCACTCATCAATACAAAGAGGACGTTGGCAGAGTGTAACAACATGGAAAGGAAATGTAAAAGGTAAGGAGGCTACGAGATTTTTGAAAATATTTTTAGATCTTATGTAAATAGAAACCTATTTATCTCAGAAAATTATTTTTAAATCTTTGTATTAAAGGGGTTGTCTCACTTTATTGATTCATCTTACCTCAGTCCTGTTTTCTTGGTTTCACTATGAATTCAGGGATGTGTTTACTGGAGGCTTACCAATAGGCTGCAGTATGAAGCCAGGTCTGTAGCTTATAGCAATCCACACGGCTGTCATGCCTTTTAGGAGAGATCATTCAGGTTCTGTAGCTATAGTGACCACAAGGAGATGATTGCAGCCAATTACATGAGGGGATAGGTAAGATACTTTTAATCGGTATATGCAAAATGACTTGTTTTCGCAAGATCTTTAACATAAAAAGCAATCCTTGTAGTGAGACAACTCCTTTAAGGTCAACAAGGGATATGGAGGTCTGTATCAAAAAATGGAATCTGAATACCCTGAATACTTTAGATATAACATTTTTCAGCACAGAATTTTGGACCATAAAATAAAATGGTGTTCAATGGTGAGTTACATTTGAATTAGATTATGCACTGATGTTTTGGCTTATAGGGTGAACTAAAATGTATATGTTACCGGCAATGTATGAAATGCCAGACTTTTCTATAGAATACCTAGGCAATGTATACAATCCCTGTCCTTCTCAGGCAAGGTATGAAATAGCGGTGTTGTTACCTACTTTGCCGAGGCACTCTATGCAATACCTAAAAGGCAAACCGGCAGAGTGTAGAATAGGCATTGCTTCCCGCAAGAACATTTTTTGCCCATGGTGGCTGTGCAGCAGAAACTTATTCCATTGATGGTGCTGGACCATTGTCTGTTGGGTGAACATGGTAGAAGAGGATGCAGCGTGCTCGGGCAAGAATCCCCGAATGTCTGACACGCAACGATTCGACCAAGAACTGGCATCAAATGTGAACCGACGCTGCCAAACAATTGTGTGGGGGTTGTTTTTTTGTTTTTTGGTTGTGTCAAACAGAAGCCGCCTACCAAAAGTTTGTTTGAACGGGTGTCAATACCGCTCCAATCTAGAACATTTCACACTTGGCCTACAATGTACTTGATCATTCTTTAGAATGCTTAGGTATTGTATAGAACTGCACCAGGCCAAGTTATGTAACCAAACGCCGAGAAAAGTCCCAGGCAATACAATAACAAGATGGGACAGAGGACTGCATATTTGCCAAGGTATTCTATAGAGTGCCGGCTTTTCATATATTGCCGGTAACATATACAACTTGTGCAGAGTTTAATGGGAGCTGTTAAAAATTCATGTGCAGAGGGCGCCATCTAGCAGCTGTTATCATTATCTTTTTGGCCATGTAAGGGGAAGCTGAGGATTTAAAGCTTTGTATCAGTAAAACAGATCTAAGTAAAATTATAGGTACTTTAACCTCATTACTGGCATAGACCACCGTAAATAGCACCATGAATAGCACCATGAGCACTTTACCATCCTAAACCATCAGGAAACTCCTCACTGCAATGCAATTGACAAATATTACAGAGTAACATTTTGCCGGGACTGTCTTGGGATGATGCAGAATTACTACATAGAATAATGTGCATAAAAACTTTCTCGGTTTTTTTCTCACTTATTTTCACATACCCAGTTCATCAATCCTTCTCCTTTTTAAAATTTGAACCTCGAGGGCCATGGCCCTCTGGGGTCCCTGCATCCTTGCAATCTCCACTTTTTTTCCTTTGGAGTGTATGAATCATCCTAAAGTGAAATCATGAGCGACAGTGACAGAGCCCTATATCCTCTTTTTCTCTTCATACAGTTTTTTTTTTTGTGGGCTTTTTGCCATTTCTACATCAGCTTTTTGGATGACAGTTAAAATGAGTTGTTATGTATGTGACTTTACAGTAAATAAATATGTAGAGCACTGGAGTTCAGAGTTAAACTGGTTTAGCTTTTTTTCAGGGCAGTCTTGGATCAGGCATTACATTTTGGGAGACTGGTCTTTTCAGGGCCTGCGCAGTAGTGATGTCGGACCATTTACCGCCCATTATTACGGAGCTGCAATGTGGCAAAAAGAGGCAAAGGATAAGGCGGGGAAGCAGCAGACCAGAGGAGACAAGAGTTTCCTTAGTAACACACACACACACAATTTACTCGCTACTAGGCACCAGGAGTTGCTTTACGAGTTCTGTAAGAATCCGGCACAACATCGGTGCTACTTAAGTTGGGAACTGTACAACCACAGCTGATTGCACCACATGCACTTCAGGGACTAACAGGTTCACTCGGGGGTCCTTCACACACACTCCCTCCAACACGTGCAAAAAGGACCACATTATCAAAATAGCGAAACCAGCACACTATGTGCTCCAGTCAGTAATGCACGATAGGGGTGTACTAAGAAACATTAAACCCGTACGCGGGAGGCGAATATGCGCACCACACACGACCTGCGGACAGACACATCGATGGACTGCTTCTCCCAAACAATGCGTTGCAATCTACAACCTCGTGTAACCCAGCAGAATTTTCGCAAACGGGGGAGAAGTTAAAAGCCGCCTGACCACGTGGTGCAAGGGAGAACACGTGTGGGGATTAAAAATTATTGCAGGGGACAAATTGCCACCGTGGGAATAATTTCAAGAAAACCCATCGCACAAAGGGGCACATTCACCCCTCCAGCCCTCTTCCAAAATTCTACCTTACCGAAGTCATCACACTCCTCCGTAACGCAATGCCACCTGCCGCTTATACTCGCGTGCATAACAGGGCTGTGCACCCATATTCGCGACGGTACGTTCCAACCTCGGATGAATGCTACGACATGGTAGGAACGAACCCGATGATTAGCTGGCCAACCGTAGTACAGCACTACGCGTGGGTTTTTCTAATGCTAAGATCCACCTGTACAGACCCCAGCTGTATATTCTAAGTGCTCTCCTTGCCCTCCCCCACGCCCCGACGTGCCTCACCAGCTTCCCCCTTCCGAAGTTAGAGCCATTTCCCAAACTGTTATCTAGATTTATATCAGGCGGCACTCAAATTTAGGTGCATTATCGGGTAACGGCCACTTTTATAATGCGTCTGAGATCGGGGGGGGTGGGGGGGTTTCTGGGGGAGTCGCACATATCAGTATGATTTCTACACCATTTATGACTGTTTGGATGGACTATAACTGGGCACATTAATGCTGGAAAACAGATAGACCGCAAAGTTCAAAGTTGTTTTATCTGAGCATGAGTTGTCGTTTTTGTGAAGCTAGAACGCGCCCAAATCTATGACCCGCAGTAGAACAGGTTCCAATATCATTCAGGTGCATTCTACACTACTAATGCGTGCAATAAAATTGATGTCTGGGCAACAAAATTCATACATGTCGCCCTTAGTCCTGTCTTCTAAGTCTTTCACTCTGAGGGAGAAAACAGGGAGCATGGACTAAGGGTATGTTCACACGGCTTATTTTGGGGCATATTTTGCGGCGTATTGCGCTTAACGCTGGAAACTCGGGAGACCATATCATGCCAGTAATCCATAGCTCTCATAGAGAACTATGGATTACGCCTCCTCTACCCGCTCATACAATACGATCGCATTGTACGTGCGGGGAGATAAGTGACGTCAATTATTTGCGGCGAATAAGTGCCGCGAGTAATGACTGTCAATGGGGCCGGCGGTCTTCCGGCCCCCCCGCAGCGCGGGAGTGCGCGTACTAGTGCGAGCTCCCGAAACAAACGATGTACTGCGGCACGTACTGCACATCGTGTGAACATAGCCTAAGACTGCAGATAGAATTGAGGAAGATGGACAGAGCTCCTGGGGTTGTCAGTTTTGCAGGGCAATGGGAAACAGTTTTCAAACAGGAGATACTTACAGGGGATTTTGTTTCACAAGAATTCTTACAGCTTCCACTGAACTCATTGCTCTCTGTAAATGTTCCCCCATTAGCCAGAATTTGATAATTCAATTCCGTAGAAAGTGGCAATGGCCAGGCAAGCAGCCCCTGCACTTAGACCAGCAAGTGATATCCTTCTACTCAGGGAGATGTCGCAATGTAATTGGCCAGGCAAGGATGGAGGTAGCTTGTGATAACGTGTTGAGAACATATACAGAAATAATGATCAGAGTTTGTAGGAATCCAACACTGAGATAATAGAACACTTTATCAAAGCAGCCATACATCCCAGCCTCTCTGTCTTTATCTCCGTGCAGCAGCTCCAGCCTCCTGCTCCCTTTCTCCTCATCATAGTAATATATAAGCCGCAGTTGTAAGAGCAATAAAAATATGATGACTCTCATTCATTTTTAACCCTTTAAAGGGGTTGTCTCACTACAAGGATTGCTGCTTTTTATGTTAAAGATCTTGCAAAAACAAGTCACTGTGCAATATGTCCATTAACCGTTGTCCCCACCTTTTCCAGGTATCCCCTCTTGTATGGGCTGCATCAGCTCCTCAGGTCGCTATAGCTACAGACCTGTTTGATCTTTCCTGATAGGCTGCCAGCACTGGTCACTAAAGCTACGGACCTGTTTGATCTTTCCTGATAGGAGCCGTGCTGGTGTTTATAGCTACGGGACCGGCTTCTACTGCAGGCTAGGGGAAAGCCTGTAAACACGCCCCTGATTTAAAAGTGAAACCAAGAAAACAGGACTGAGGTAAGATGAATCGATGTAGTGGACAACCCCTTTAACACCGAGGCCTACTTTTTTTTTTGACGTTCGTTTTTTCCTCCTCGTCTTCCCAGAACCATAACTTTTTATTCTTCCATCTATATAGACGTTTGAGGGCTTTTACTTTGCGGGACAAGATGTACTTTCTTATGGTGTTATTCATATTACCATAGACTATACTGGGAAAATGCAAAAAAAAAAAAAAAGTGGGGCAAAATGTGAAGAAAAGACGTACTTGCGCCAGGTTTGCGGGTATTTTGCTTTTACGATTGTGTTCAATCTTCGGTAAATATAATGTGTTCTCTGTATTCTATAGGTTGATAGCATCCAGCAATACCAAACATGTACAGTTTGCATTATGTTTTGGTACCGCAAAAAAATTCCAAACATCGATTTTTGAAATTTGTGCGGCCGCATCATATTCTGTGACCAATAACTTTTTTGTGCTAACACCTACAAACTTGAGTGAGGAGGCATTTTTTGCGGGTTGTAGTGCACTTTTTAATGATACCAGTTTGGAATACATGCGACTTTTTTTGATCAAATTTATTTCAATTTCAAAGGGTACGTGAAATGACTAAAAAACGCAATTTTGGCGTTTCAAATTTTTTTTCTTCTACGGTGTTCTGTGTACAGGATACATGATGCTATATTTTAATAGATTGGACTTTTTCGGGCGCGCCGATACCAAATATGTGTAATTTTTTTATCAATTTATTTTTTTATTTGCAAAATGACAAAAGGGGGTGATTTTAACTTTAAAATTATTTTTTTTTTATACTTTAACCCCTTAAGCCGAACGCCTGAAAAGTAGTTAATGACCAGAACATTTTTTTAGTTTTGCCTCCTTTGCGGTTTCAACAGTTGTAACTTTTTTATTTTTTCAATGACACGGGCTGTATAAAGGGCCTTGTTTTATTCGAGAAAAGTTGACTTTATGGGGGAATAGTTTAAGTTCACTAATATAGAATTGCAGAATTTTTTTTTTTTTTTTTTTTTTTACACCCTTCACATTTCAACTTAATAACTTGTTAGATTAATTCTACAGGTTATTACGGTGGTGTGGTATACCAAAAAATGTATAGGTTTTTTTGTGGTGTAATTTATGTACAATTATTTTTTTATTAAATATTTATTTTTATTTTATTCTTTATTTTTTTATTCTTTTTTTTCTTACACTTTCTCTGTTTTTTTTTTTTTTTTTACTTCCATGAAGGGAGTACTGTTTTAAATTTTTTAAATTTTTTTTTTTACCCCTTAGTAATGTATTAGCATATTCATATAGTAATACATTCTAATCTGTGTCAGTTTGACACAGGCAGTGATTAGGACAGCACACAGTGTGTCCTAATCACTGGCTTCATACACAGACAGCTCTGGGGCCACGCTAGGTCCCCAGAGCGGACTGTGCAGCCGGTCCCTGAGCTCTGTCTGGTGAAGGGGTTATCCGATCACCCGACAGAGCATGGGAACCCTTTGATTGCGCTGCGGTAACGCACCGCCGCAATCAAAGGGTTTAAAAAGCACCGGGTTTCGGAGGTTTTCCTCCGTCCCCGATGCCTGCAGGGGATGCTCTGGGATCCCGGGGGTGTAGCACAGCCCCGATCCCAGCGTAATTGCGGCGCCGGGCGCCACAAACTCCGATGTCTGCAGCACCGGCAAAAGACGTCGCTGCAGACGAACGACCCGCACCGGCCGCTGTCAAAAGACGGTGCGCGGTCGTTAAGGGTTTAAAACATTTTTTCTTTTTTTTACTTTAACTTTGAGTCCCCCTAGGGTGCTTCACCCCCTAGGGGGCGCGATAATTTATACAGCCTAATACATTGTATATACAATCCATTAGGGTGTATAAAGATGGCGGTTTCCCCACTTCCTGCATGGGGCCGAAAGTGGAGAAATCGAAAACCTTCATGAGGCTTCCAGCTGCCATGTTCAGCGATTGGGACACAGTGATCTCAATGCTGATGTCCTGATGGAAGTGAGGAACGGTGCACGGCACCGTTTTTCATTGATTTAGACGCAGTGGCCATCTTTGCCGCGGCGTCTAAGGGGTTAAACGGAGCGGGGAGGGGGCAGTGGTGCTCTCCCGCGCTGTAACTGCCAAGTGTTAGCTGCAATCAGCTGCTAAGACCCGGCGGCTGTGTAGCGGGCTCGAAAGCCCCTTACTGGCACTATGACGCACTCATATGTCCAATGTCGGTAAGGTGTTAAACATTATGGGCGACATGCATGAAATTTGGCGTTAACACTCTAATTGCTGCTGAAATCAACTCCTGCTTAGCCCCCTCTGTTCTGTACTGTGTGGTTATGCTTTAAGTGACGCCATTAAGGACCCTTGCCCATATTCCTGGGTACAGGGGCGTATCTAGAGAAGCCAGGGCCCCAAAGCAAACTTTTGGATGGGTCCAACCCCCCCCCCCCCTTCCCCCCGCCCCCCTCCCTGACCCCAAACATTTCAAAGGGCATCTGTTTGATAATGTAGTAATGCAAGGGAAAATACCCACCATAATATCACCATTTAACGGCTACCAAACAAATCTCATATACCAAGACCAAACATTACCCAAAAACTCACTACTAGGAACCCTGATTATACCGCCAGAACAGGACCCCCAAAGGGGGCAATAAAACCCTACCTTTTACTGTCAGACACAAAAACCAATAGTACCGCCATATAGTGACCATATAGTGGTAAAAACATCAGTGTACAAACCTACGTTTTCTCTACCATCGTTTTACTTCCTTTTTGGGTTTACATCCCCCGGCCAGTCCGCTATCAGTGACTTTTCCCGACCCCTTTTCCGCAAATTTTAAAACAAATATCTTAGAATCCTGCTTTTTCCAGCACCTGCCCCCCCGGCTTTGGGGTCCATTTAGGCAGGCAGGGGTTTTGAAGGTATATGGGGCCCCCGATAGGGAAAGGTTTAGGTAGGCAATAGAGTCCCCATATAGGCAGGCATTTAGGGATCTATAGGGAGCCATACAGGTAGACAGGGGTTAGGTGGGTTTTAGGGGCCATAGGTAGGGTTTAGGTAGTAAAGGGGGACCCCTATAAGTAACAGCAGGTTCAGGGGGTATATAGGTAGGCAAGCTTTAGGGGGCTATAGGGGCTATATAGGAAGACAGGCTTCACGGGGGGCTATAGGGTATTCAACAGGCAAAATTAGAGCTTTTAAAAGGCGGGTTGTGGGGGACTATTAGGCAGGGTTTTGGGGGGGGAATATGAGGCAGGCTTGGGGAGGACTATGTGGCGGCTTGGGGGGGACTATGTAGGCAGGGGTTGGGGGGGGCTTTGTTTGGCAGGCTGGGGGGGGTATGCAGGGAGGCTTGGGGCATGCAGGAGGCTTGGGGGGTATGCAGGCAGGGTTGGGGTATATAGGCAGGCAGGCTGGGGGCTAATAGGTGGCTGGGGGGTAATAGGAGGGTGGGGTATATAGGTAGGCTGGGGGGGTATAAGGAGGGGTGGGGGTATTGGCAGGTGGGGGGGTAGTGGCAGGCTGGGGGATGTTGGCAGGGTGGGGGGTATGTGCAGGCTGGGGGTATGTTGGGCGGATGGGGGTTATTTGGCAGGCCCAGGGGGGGATATAGCAGGCTGGGCGTTTTTTAGGCGGCTTGGGCATATATTGGCAGGCTTTTTGGGCGTTTTAAAAGGAGGCTTTGGAGGTTTTACAGGGAGGCTTTGGGGGTTTTATAGGCAGGCTTGGGTGTTTTAGGGAGGGTTTTGGAGGTATATAGGCAGGTTTTGGATATATACAGGCAGGCCTTAGGGGGTAAAGGCAGGCTTGGAGTATTCAGGCAGGCTTAGCAGGGGAACAGGCATTTAGGGTATTACAGGCAGGCTTAGGGGGATACAGGGAGGCTTAGGGGTTCTGGCAGGTTAGGGGCAGGTAAAAAAAAAAAGTTTTCTTCCCCGGGGGGTTTCCCCGCTCCAGATGCGCCGCTCGCCCACCCCTTTCTCTTCCCCTGCAGCCTCTGCGCTCAGCGCGGGCGGCTTGGTGATGTGACATCAGCGCGCGCGCCCGCATGATCACAGGGAGCCGGCAGGGGAAGTAGCAGAGTGGAGCGAGTGTTGCTCCATTTTGCTACCTCCGGGCAGCGTCCCTTCTGAATCCCGGGGCCCGGAGGGCCCGGGGGCTTTCAGGGGGGTAGATGCGCCGGGCCCCGCAGCTCGCACCCCCCGCGTGAACTGTTATTTCATGCAGGCGGGCCCAGGAGTGGCATTACCGGGGTACGGACCCCCTTTGGGCAGCGCCCCGGGCCCCTAAGCCACGGGCCCCGGGGGCGTTGCTATTCTGCTCCCCCGGTAGTTACCCCCCTGCCTGGGATAAAAATTCCATTTGGGTTTTCTTCAGAACACGGTGATTACTCTTTTAAACCCCAGATAAAGATTTGTCTTTTCCCTGCCTCAACTTCTACCCGTTCCGGCCTGACCTGCTGCTAATCCATGTCTTGCAAGAACTCTGTCTACCCTGACCTCCTGCTTGATTTCATCTTGCAAGAATGTTAAAGTGTTCCATCCAGGAAATGAAGTGTCCAGCGGGGTAAAATCCAGTTACTTTATTTCAACATAATCAGAGGGTGAAATGCCCAATCTTTATTTACCCTCCCGCATTTTTTCCCCTCTTTTCAAAGGGGGGGTTGATTTGTTTGAATGCATATCAGTCCCGCGGATTCATCCCAGGCCTTTCATTCTTAGTCAAAGAAAGGGCGTTTGGTGTAGAACGTAAGTATACATTGTAGCTCAGAGGTAAAACTTTTTTCTCCAGGACATGGGTCCTTGGGGGCAAATCCCCGAGGAACCAAACCGTGGGGTTTTTTCTTTTTTACATGCCATACCTATTGAAGTTTCTTTTTTTTAAATTTTTTTGATGTTTTGACTAATTATAAAAGGGGACAGAGGAGGGGGGTAGAATGACAGCACCTGGGGGGTTTGAACCCCCCTCGTGCTCCTGAGAGGAGAGGTGATGTTAGAGGAGTGAGGAGCTCCAGCCTGTTTGACCCCGGGAAGAGCTTAAACAAAGGATCCTAAAGGAGCCTAAAACAAAACAGTCCCGAATTTTTAAAAATATGAATGGTGAAAAAGTTTAAATTTTTTAAATTTACAAACTTCCCACGTCAATTTTACTTCATGGCAAAAATCCTTTAAATAAGTCCTTGATCACAGTTAATAACATTGTATAATGCACATGGTTAAAACCATTTTAAACCAATCAAAAATAAAGACGTAAATTATGTCATCTACAACTTAACTCTTTACTTTCCAAAACATTGGAATTATACTGAAAGAAGATCAAACTATCATAGAAATTCAGCTAATTCAATAAATATAAAGTAAATCACTTCTATAGTTTAAACCTTGGAGAAATCTGCTGTTAAAGAGGTTGTCTCACTACATTGATTTATCTTGTCCCTTTTTCTCCGTTTCATTTTTGAATTTGGTGTTTACTGGCTTTTACTGGCTACTACTGGTCTCCAGTGACTAGTTGCTGAGGACACCAGGTCTGTAGCTATAGCAACCAGTGCTGGCGGCCTATCAAGAGAGATCAAACACGTCTATAGCTATAGCAACCAGCACTGGCAGCCTATCAAGAGAGATCAAACACGTTTATAGCTATAGCAACCAGCACTGGCAGCCTATCAGGAAAAATCGAACAGGTTTGTAGCTATAGTGACCAGCACTGGCAGCTTATCAGAAGAGATCAAACAGGTCTGTAGCTATAGAGACCAGCACTGGAAGCCTATCAGGAGACATGGATCAAGTCTGTAGCTATAGAGACCAGCACTGGTAGCCTATCAGAAGAGATCAAACAGGTCTGTAGCTATAGCGACCAGCACTGGCAGCCTATCAGAAGAGATCAAACAGGTCTGTAGCTATAGAGACCAGCACTGGAGACGCCTAACTCAGGAGACATGGATCAAGTCTGTAGCTATAGAGACCAGCACTGGTAGCCTATCAGAAGAGATCAAACAGGTCTGTAGCTATAGCGACCAGCACTGGCAGCCTATCAGGAAAACTCAAACAGGTTTGTAGCTATAGCAACCAGTGCTGGCAGCCTATCAGGAGAGCTCAAACAGGTCTGTAGCTATAGCGACCAGCACTGGCAGCCTATCAGAAGAGATCAAACAGGTCTGTAGCTATAGAGACCAGCACGGGAAGCCTATCAGGAGACATGGATCAAGTCTGTAGCTATAGAGACCAGCACTGGTAGCCTATCAGGAGAGATCAAACAGGTCTGTAGCTATAGCGACCAGCACTGGAAGTCTATTAGGAGAGATTAAACAAGTCTGTAGCTATAGCGTGTGTGAAGCACGGCCTGTTATTCTAGCAGCTCCCAGCTATCACTGGAATAGTGAGGATCAGAATTACCTGTTGTAAGAAAATGTCACGCTGCATCGATTGTTTTTATTGTTATATTTGAAAATGAAAAGTGTGTTAAAAGAAGTTATTGTATACACGGATTTGAAAAAATGAAATAAAAACAGGGATTTTGAAATAATACATTGGTCTATACTACATATTGCTGAAGTTACGTTATTGGTACGAGTTCAAGAGGAGTCTCGTTATTAAATAGACCTACAGCGTGTGCATACTAATAACTAAAAGCGGAGGTTTCTATAAAAGCCTATCAGGAGAGATCAAACCGGTCTGTAGCCATAGCATCCAGTACTGGCAGCCGATCGGGAGAGATCAAACAGTCTGTAGCTATAACGCAGATGGACCTATCAGGAGATCAACGGTCTGTAGCCATAGCATCCAGTACTGGCAGCATATCAGGAGAGATCAAACAGGTCTGTAGCCATAGCATCCAGTACTGGCAGCCTATCGGGAGAGATCAAACAGGTCTGTAGCTATAGCAACCAGTGCAGGCAGCCTATCAGATCGAGCAGGTCTGTAGCTATAGCAACCAGTGCAGGCAGCCTATCAGATCGAGCAGGTCTGTAGCTATAGCGACCTGAGGAGCTGATGCAGCCCATACAAGAGGGGATATCTAGGAATAGGTAGGACAAGGTTAATGGACACATACTGCACAGTGACTTGTTTTTGAAAGATCTTTAACAAAAAAAGCAGCAATCCTTGTAGTGAGACAACCCCTTTAAGTTCCAGGATCCAGTAAGCCTCACGCATTCTAACCCGCTGCTGCCAGTCTAAACCACACATCGGTCTATTCACCCATTCTATACCATAGAATCTAAAGGTTTCAAGTTAACTTTTGTGATGTTCCATGTGTTTACTAGCACGTGATTTGTGGGCATGATGATGTCTAATACCAGCTATATGTTCTGCTATACGGATCTTAATCTTGTGGATAGTGCTGCCTACATATATTTTTTCACAAGATAGGAAGCAAATAACATACAGCACATGGTGAGTTTCACAATTCAAAAGGGTTTTGATTTTATGTTGCTACTTCATTAAAGGGATTGTCTCACTACATTGATTCCTCTTACCTCAGTTCTGTTTTCTTGTTTTCATTTTGAATTCAGGGGCGTGTTTACTGGCTTCCACTAGGCTGCAGTAGAAGCCAGGTCTGTAGCTATAGCCACCACTGCTGGCAGCCTATCGGGAGAGATTGAACAGGTCTGTAGCTATAGCAACAAGTGCTGGCAGCCTATCAGGAGAGATCGAACAGGTCTGTAGCTATAGCAACCAGTGCTGGCAGCCTATCAGGAGAGACCAAACAGGTCTGTTGCTATAGCGACCTGAGGAGCTGATGCAGCCCATACAAGAGGGGATATCTAGGAACAGGTAGGACACTGTTAGCGGACACATATTGCAAAGTGACTTGTTTTTGTAAGATCTTTAACATAAAAAGCAATCTTTGTAGTGAGACAACCCCTTTAAGGCAATATAAAGTCGAAACCCTTTTCGGGGTTTTCTATGATAGTTTGATCTTCTTTGACTATAATTCCGATGTCTTGGAAAGTAAAGGGTTAAGTTGTAGATGCCGTATTTTAAGTATTGATTTTGTATTGGGTTTTAAAACATTTTTAACCACATGCATTATACAATGTTATTAGCTGTGAGCAAGGACTTATTTTAGTCTGAAACGCGTAAGCGCGACATGTGTAAGTGCCTATCCACTGTTTGATTATGTTCAAATAAAGTAAATGGACACTTCATTTCCTGGATGGAAAACTTTAACCGTACAAGACCGATTAAGTGTCCTGAGCTTGGTGAAGTTACCAACAGGGTCCTCATAAAAAGCTGCATTTTCAGGGTGAGCATTGCAATTATTTATTGTTATGCAAGAATGCTACCTGCCCTGACTATTCAGACTATTCAGACCATCGGACTGCAAATTGCGTCTTCTGCCCCAGTGAACCAGAACCTTCTGAGCATGACCCAAATACTGGCCTAAGCTGTACACATGAGAAGAGACCACCAAGGCCAGCAATAAGGGCATGTGAGTGATAAATGTTATGTCACTGCTGGAGGACACCAGAGCGCTGGCAGCATTGGGAGTAGCAGCTGAGAAAGAGGTAAGTACAGCTTATTTATTATTATCTTTAGTTTTTTTATTTTAATGTAAGCTCAGAAGGAGACTTCCTCCCCAGATAAGACTGACCCCGAGATCACAGATTGAAGAGATTAGAACCTTGCATACTTTAATAGTACGGCTGAATATAAGAAGGTAAAAAATTACAGTCCTTAATAAAATAAACCTTTTATATACGGAAATCTTTGAAAAAAAAATGTTTCTGTGCAAAGTTAGGATTTTTATGTTACATTTTTGGTGCCCCCTGGTGTTCAAATCATTCCTTCATGAGCATGCCCACCAAGTAACGTTGTGTCTGGTGGCTATCTATTCCATCATGCTGTTTGGCATCTTCTAATGGATCTAAAGTTTGTCATTATGGATCCTTTTCTAGACCCATTTCTTCAGTCCACTTAGTAAGGGACGTAAGTTTAACATGCGACCCATATTTTTTTACTTAATTTAACTATCTTGTTCCCTGATGAACCCCTGGATGGGGAATGTCTGAATTTGGAATTGCTATACATGTATACTAGGGTTTGCATTTTGCAGGTATACACTCCGATAGTCCTGAGGATCGGTAGTGTTTAACCCTTTTTTTCATATCTGCATACTCTATAAATCATTGTACTTTTGATATGGGAATTTTGTATACTGTGTAATATTTATTAAGTATATCTATCTGTGTTATAGGCTTTTTCTTGGGCCATATCCTTTTCTCTATTTAATAATCCCTATATGCCCGTCCATTTAGTACATATATAGTACTTTGTTTGGGCATTCTAGGGTCTTCTTAGTTTAGGTTCTTGTTTGGGGGCGCCCTTATTAGGGCGGCTACCCCAACCTTTTTGATAGGTAGCCGTAGATTATATAGGGGTATTTGTAGGGTTGTGTTTGTTAGGGAATTTAGTATGCTCCTTTAATAGTTGTATAATAAAAGTTATGCTTTATTCGGTCCTAGGTTTTATACACTCTTTGTGTTTTTTCTCTTGATTATTTAACTGTATAACTGGGCATATTTGTATCTTTCTGGGCGGCCCTTACCCAGATATCTGCTTTAGGGGATTTGTATTTTTTTCTGGACACACATGTTCATAGTGTGTATTCTAGGGTCTTCTTCGTTTAGGTTCCTGTTTGGGGGCGCCCTTATTAGGGCGGCTACCCCAACCTTTTTGATAGTTAGCCGTAGATTAATGGGGGTATTTGTAGGGTTGTTTTTGTTAGGGAATTTAGTATGTCCTTTAATGTTGTAAATAAAAGTTATGTTTTATTCAGTCCTATTTTTATACCTCTCTTTTTCTTGATTTTTTTTGCGTAAAGGGGCATATTTGTATCTTTCTGGGCAGCCCTTACCCAGATATCTGCTTTTGGGGATTTGTAGTTTTATGTGCACACACATGTTCATAGTGTATATTTTACCAAAGAACTTTTAACAGAAACATCTAAAACACCTTGTTTTTAGAGATATGATCCAAAGATTAGTGCAAATAAAGATTATCTACAAAAGATAACAACAACTTCAAGAAAAGAATACGTAGGATCCAGCGGTATAGTTGAATAGAAATTCTGTCGTTTATTTACAATTCCAGGTGCAGAGGGTACAGGAAAGACAAAAACTGACGCGTTTCGGGCGTTACATGCTGCCCTTGCTCACGGTAACCATGTTCATAGTGTATGTTTTACCAAAGAACTTTTATTAGAAACATCTAAAACACCTTCTATTTAGAGATATGATCCAAAGATTAGTGCAAATAAAGATTAGCTACAATAGATAACAGTAGACATCAGGGAGCACATCACTGAAAAGAGAGTCAGATTGTTCAAAAAAGGTGGTTATGCAAGTAAAAAAATAGGGTAAAGGTTTGAAAGGGTTTCTTTTTTTGGGTACAGTTTATTCCTTTGGGTTGACCTGGATGTTCTTATCGCAATAAAAAATATTTATTGTCCCATCGATGGGGGCTTTTGCAAAAAAAATAAATTGAAAAAAAAAACCCTATATCACCCTGCCTATTCAGCAAGGATTCCGCCCCGAAAAGGGCGACACCACCCTAGATGGCTAATCTACCCTTTGTGCTCCGTTACTCCCGATGCGTTTCCCCGTGATTTCCCCACATTTTTTAGGGGAAGAAAGACTTGAAAATTTTGCACCATAAGGACATCCAAAATAAAATATCGATCAAATAGACATATGGCCAATGTGCATGATAAAAAAAAAAAAAAACTACAAAACTCCGCAATACAGTGGCGGAGTAACCACTAGATATAATGCCCGATATCCTCAAGAAATATGTGGTTGTCAATGTGCATGATAGCATCACAAAGTGTGCCTATTCAAGCTACCAGGTCCAAATAAGATACCTCCATGCTGGAGTTATAAAAGTTATATTTTAGCCCTTTTTCTTTTCAGTGATAATAGTTCTAAATGAGGGTTATGCTTTACCATATTTTTTCAGTGATAAAGTGTATGTTTTACCACCCAGATCCCAATTTCATTGAATTGACATAGAGGAGGGCAACCAATTTGAACTAGATTCTTCTCTGCTTGGAAATTGAATGTGCCAAGAAGCACAGCAATATATTGACCGCCAAAGAACACGCCATTTGTATTGTGCAAGCACAGGATCTTCTTTGCTTGTCAGATAATTTACCTGAAATAGCACTTGGTCTACATCCTAATAGACAGGCAGAGAAGCACAAGCGTGTAGCCTTGATCACTGTTAAGAGCTACTGCTATATGTGCATGGAAAGTGAAGAGCGGATTATACTGATTGCAGCAGGGGGACTGTGTAGCATTGATGCAGGGACAGGGGGAGTACAGAGAAAACATATTGGAATTGGTAGAAATCAACTGCTAAATAGTCCACCCAAAATTCTGCCCATAACTCACAAGGGGAACGGAGGAGAACCGGAAGGAAACAGAAAGTGAGGAAAAATTACAATGAAATAACAAAGTAATACTAAACTAACTGTTTTGCAACTATATTTGAGAGTGTTGTGGGACAACTCCATTCAGTGATTTAATACCCCAGCCAGGTTCATGGAGGCATATGGTAACGCTCTTCACGCCTTGCTATCCCTAAAGACACTCAATGATCTATGGAATGTGAGCTGCACAATAAAAATGTTAGCGGCTAGAATTCATCCATGGACTAATGACATTTACATTCTCTTGTCTCAGGTTACAGTCCTCAGCTGATGCTATGTGCGCCGACAGATTAGCAGATACTGATAGTTTCAAATTTAGTTCTAAGGCTGCTTTCACAGAGCGCAGTTTTGGTGCAGTTTTAACTGCGCTCCAATTAAACTGCCTTGATTACCAGCAAGCTTCTTTCACTTACCTAAATTGTTTGGAAAGTGAGTAATCAATTAGTGTGTTTGTAATCCACAAGACTTCACACACAGTCATTGATTACTTACTTTCCAAACAGTTTAGATAAGTGAAAGAAGCTTGCTGGTAATAAAGGCAGTTTAATTGGAGCGCAGTTAAAACTGCACCAAAACTGCATTGTGTGAAAGCACTCTGAAAATTTATTGCAGTAAATAGAGCTGCAGAAGTTTGTGATGTTTCTTAAAGGGGTTTTGCCACGATCTCATTTCATACCTCCTGCATCCAGCTCTTCAGCTCTGTGTTCTCAGAATGAAGCGTGTGGGATTTGTTTGAATTGCATATCATATAAGCCTGCAGGATGACATCACCACGCCTTTCCTCTCTCTAATCAAAGAAATGTCTGTTTATGTAAATAGCTTTGAGTAGCTATATTGTAGCCCAGAGTAAAACTTTTGCCTCCAGGCACAAGGGTCCTTGGTTCAAATCTCTGCAGGAACCAAACCTGTGGATTTTTTTTCTCTTTATCAATGCACAGACCTCATTGATGGTTCTTTTTTATTTATTTGCAATGTTTGACTAATTACTAAGGAGGACAGAGGACGGGAGTAGAGAGACAGCACCTGGGGTTTGAACACCCAGTAGCTGCCTGAGAAGAGAGGTGATATCTGCGCATGTGCGACCAGGATTGAGGAGCTTTAACATATCACACAAGTGCCATATATATCTTCATGTACTGACTTAATTTCACAGAAACTTCATAGGAGCCTCACCTCACTCCTTAATTCACTTATTTTTTCACAAATGAAGACTGTGCAAAAAGTGTTTTTTATCAAAATTATTATTTTACTTATTCACAGTCTCAAGCTTGAGAAAGGAAACAGAGATTTCCAAAACGTCGAACAGTATGCAGCATGAAGCCTGATGGCTCACATGTACGGCTCGATTACTGGATCATTTGCTCCTAAGGGATGATTAAATATGCCTGAATAAGCTACGTTGTACAGCTCAGTGTAACGGGTTTGGTGGATCCGCTGGACCACCACAAGCGATGGTGTAAGCCACGCCAGGGAGCGGAGTCTAAGTAGCCCCCGGTATTAACCAGAGCCCGCCGCAAAGTGGGATGGACTTGCTGCGGCGTGAGGCTACCAGGTCGCTACCCCTGACGTGACTTGCTTGCGATGGCAGTCGGGGTAATGCGTGGTACAAAATCGTAATCCAGAGGCGTAGTCGGGGACAGGCAGGAGGTCAGGACAGGCGGCAAACAGGCAAGGTCAGGAAACATAAGCAAGCGGACTGGTACACGGGTAATCAGTCAGGACTTCCAACACTCTCTAGACGAGGTAACGCACACCAACGAACTGGCAGAGAGTGCTGGGGGCGTATTCCTTATATAGGACCAGCGGCCGGCAATAGACCAATTACCGGGACGCTGGCCCTTTAAATCCAGACCAGCCGTCATGCGCGCCCTAAGCAGCGGGTACGTACACGGCAGCCGGGACAGGCAGGAGCAGGAAGCACAGGAGCGTGGACGGGTAAGTGAGCCGCTGTCCGGGACCGGACAGTAGGGGGATGGTCGCGGGGAGCCGCGGCACCCGCGCAGGACCCCCTGCGGTCAGAGGGGCGAGCACGGGGGGCGACGGCACCCGCGCCATCCCCCATGACACTAAGTACTGACTAATTTATTTTCACTACAGTAACTATTTGGGATATGTTGGCATTATAGCTAATTATGCAGATACCATGCACATTGTGAATAAGTAAAATAATAATTTTGATAAAAAACACTTTTTGCACAGTCTTCGTTTGTGAAAAAATAACAGGAGTGAGGAGCTCTCAGCCCTGGTCGTATCCCCTGGAGACGAGCTGTAAACAATGGATCACTAAAGGAGCAGCTAAAACAAAAACGGTGCAGAATTTTTAATAATGATGAATGGTGAAAATGTTTATTTAATTTACAAACTTCCCACGTCAATTGTACTTTGTGGCAAAACCCCTTTAATAATTATGCTACAACGTAGCCATTACATGGTGTTAGTCTACGTCTACACAGCACCGGATTTTCCTCGGATTTTCAGCAGATTCAGTATTTTGAAGCTGCCGAAAATCCGACTGTACCCAGCGCTGTGTAGACTTCAATAGAAAATCCGTGCTGTAGTCTACACTAAACTGTTATTTTTCCGGTAGCGGCTCTTGGCACATATTTACGGCAAAAACAGTGGTCCAGCAATGTTAGGGCTCGTCCCAACGGCAGACAGAAAATACCGGTCAGATTATCCGACCGGAATTTGCTCTGTTTTGCGGCCGTGCACACGGCCACAGGGGGACGGCTTTTCTCCGCTGTTTGTGGAGAAAAGCCCTCCCCCATTGCATTGAGATGTTCATATTCTGGCCGAAAAACGGGTGGAAGAATGAACACGTTCTATGTTTTTCGGACCGCCCGGCAGGAAGCCCGTGTAATGGGGACCGCTGCACAGATTTTCCGTAGAGGTCCATTTAAAAGTTTGTTACACGGTTTACAGATGGTTTTCAAAACCGAAAACCGTCTGTAAAACCATCCAAAAACCTTTGCCCTGGGGACAACCCTTTTTAAAATTTTTGGGTTTTTGGGAGGCATTTTAACATTGCTGTGTAGACACAGCCTTAGGTTATGTCTACACAGCACCGGTTTCTCGTCGGATTTTCAGCGGACTTCAATAGAAAATTTGTGCTGCAGTCTACACAGCACGGGTTTTCCACTAAAGCCTGTCTGATGGAAGATAGAACAAGTTCTGTCTTCTGCTGGATACCCGTTGGATTCCCGTGCAGCCTATCTACTGAGCCGGTGGGAAATCTAAAAACCGACCGCGGCATTTAGCGCAAACCCGTGCCAAAGGCACAATACAGCAATGTTAAAATGCGGTCTGATTTTTTTTATAGCATTTTAACATTGCTGTGTAGATGTAGTCTTATTGAGAAAAGAACCACTATATGAAGACCAGTGCTACCACCATACAGTGACCATGTAGTGATAGATAGCAGTTATACACTGGCACTGTACAGGCTATAAAAGTAAATGCAATGCAGGTAAATCCAGTGACCCATAACTGATGTTTTCTTTGATTGTAGTGTTTCACTTTTCTGTCTTTTCTATCTTTGCTCAGGTTGCCAAAAAGACTTCTTTCAGCCATGACTAGCGTTGCACTTCGGATTTCGGCCATTGTCAAATTCAACCTAAATCTATGCGATTGATTTTGGGGCAAACAAAAACACCAAAAATTAACCCAAAAACGGGGGTTTGGTTTTTTTTTTAAAAGGGTTTATTGGGTTAAATTTTGATTTTTGTGAGCTCCCGGGGGGATTTTTTATGGGAACTAGATGATTTTCGGGTTTGAGTGGCCCCAAAATGACCCCTTTTGGTTCCGGGAAAAAGTAATTTAAATCCCAAAAACCTTTAAAGAACCTTAACCCTAACCCTAGTTTAGGTTTAGTGTTATGGTCAAGGTTATGTTTAGATTTAGAGAAAAAACGGGACGTTCTAATCCCACATTTTTCCCAATTTGGTCGAACCATGGGTTTTTTTGAATAAACCCCTTTCCCCTGAAATTTTCTGCCAAAAACCCTTTTTGTTCCACTCTTTTTCTGCACCCGCCTTACCTTGCCTCAACTAATTCTCTGTCTTTTTGTGCCCATATTTGCCTCTATTAGGGTATGTTCACAGGACGTTTTTGGATCCGATTTTGGATCCATTTTGGATCCAAAACGCATCCAACACTCTTACAACACACAGGTGCATGTTTGGATGCATTTTGGCTGCAGCACAAATGCACCCTATTGTTTTAAATAGGGCGTCTGACAATTCTTTGAATGGACACAGACACAGAAAGACGCAAGTAAACACGTATCAGCGATCACTCGTCTGAACACCGATGCATGTTTTACATTGAAAGCAATGTAGATCATACTGCACATTGATAGAGGTGTGTTTGGGTCCGATACACAGATTCAAACAAACACCTAATAACATATATTCTCACGGACAGAACACACCATGTGAACATACTCTTTGGCCGTGTTCACACGGCTTATTCCCGATGGATTTGTGTGCTCACAAATCCGGCGTGAATACAGGGGCGCGGACGAGGCGGGGCCGGAGGCGGCACGATGGGCGCCGCTTCCGCCCGGCACCATAGACAACTGCATTGTTTACGGCGCGTACGCGCCGTAAATTAATGTGCATGTCACTTTCTCCCCGCGGCGGATTAGCCCCGAGCGGGGAGCAGCGAAGGAATCCATAGTTCTCTATGGTGCAGTGATTACCGTCCTAATTACTCCGACAGATTGGCGCGTAGTGCGCAAATCCGGCACGGGGAGTAGGCGCCAATCCGCGGAGAAAAATAAAGCGTGTGAACGAGGCCTTTACATACCTGCTGCGTTTTCCAGTGCCCCCAACTCCGGTATTTTACAACTACTGGTGACAGAGCTACCCCCCCCCCCCTCCAAAAGAAAAAAAAAGTGGTTCACGGAGAGCACACCTGAAAATAATAGTGCCAGATAGTGTCAGTCTGCTTGAGGCACAACATGAAGAACACTATGTGCTCCACAAATTAATAGTACAACTTTTACAAAGTTATAGGCCGCACACAATAACAGTGCTACTCTTGCAGTCCTACACAAAATAATGCCTACCATTGTCTAAAAATGTATCTAAAAATGGCCTCACAAGATAAAAATGTCCATCTTTTTGTCCCCTGATAGGCAATGGTGCTCTCTAGTAGGCAATAGTGCCTCCTTTTTCCCAGAAAATAAGTCATATCCATCTAACCCCAATTAAGTAACTAAGGGCCACATGCATGAAATTTGGTCTTTAAATGCCAAACTTCATGCGCATTATAATGGCATAGAATGTGCCTGATTGATGAACCTGTTCTACAGCTGGGGTCATAAATCAGGCGCATTCTAGCACATAAATGTCAATTCTGGCTCAGGTAAACCACTTTTAAAGTGCTCTACCTGTACCAGCAGTAATGCACCTGGAACTGCCGTACTGAAGCTATAAATCTATAGCTTCGTATGGTTCTAGTGCGCCCGGCCTCCTGCACGCCCCCCCGAAATCAGGCGCATTACAAGTGCCGCAGGTGCTCTGTAATGCGCCTGATAATGCCGTTCAGGAGAGATTCTGGCACAGCCCCGATCATACATGTTCTTCTAAGTCCGCGAGTCATTTGGCCTGTGAAATGCAGTGACATCATTGCACCAACTACACCAGGACACTGACATCCTATAGTTCTGTTATCTTGTAGGCTGCAGGCCTATAGTAGCTTGTGTATAGCAATAAAAATCAGTGCTCCAGCACTCCATAAATACTGAAAAACGTAGATGCTTTATTCCATCAGAACATAAAACATTCCATATATCACAGGGTCCAGACATGGGCTCAGCCTGACGCGTTTCAAACGATATGTTCTTTATCAAAGCTTTCTTGATAAAGAACAGATCGTTTGAAATACATCAGCCTCCAGCCATGTCTGGACCCTGTGATATATGGAATGTTTTATGTTCTGATGGAATAAAATATCTATGTTTTTAAGTATTTATGGAGTGCTGGAGCACTGATTTTTCTTGCTATGTTCATGTATAGCACTATCAAGAGTACATTTACGTTCACCCAGTTTAGTAAAGTGAGCTGGCATTTGTTGTCTAAACTAAAGTGTAACGATCGGGCAGTGTCAGTATGCACTGATGTGTCGGTCGTCAAGTATCAGGTGTGGATCCTCTGTGATCACCGCGGGCAAAGGTGGTATAGGTGGAGTCCACGCCAGGAAGTGAAGTCAAAGGGTATGTTCACACGATGTATTGCGGCGCACACAGTACACGCCGCAGTACATCGTGTCTTAAGGGAGCTCGCGCTAATACGCACATACTCCCGCGGTGTGGGGGGCAGGCAGCCAGCCAGCCCCATAGCCATGCATTACTCGTGGCGCGTATTCGCCGCAAATAATTGACATGTCACTTAACTCCCCCCCGCGCGTACTATACGATCGTATTGTAAGAGCCGGGAGAGGAGGCATTATGGCCAAAATTGCCGTAATTTCGGTGCGCATCTTGCCCGTATTAGAGCGCAAATACGCGGCGAAATGTGCGCCGAAATTACGCCGTGTGAACATAGCCTAAGAGGCCCAGGGTCTGCACCGGAACCCGCCACAAGGATGGAATGGACTTCAGTGCAGGGATCCCCCATGTCGCTACCGCTAACGTGGCTACCCATGGTGACAGCTGAGGTGCAGAACAAGAAGGCCTGTTATGGTGCAACGGCAGGATACAACAGATAGCTACAGCAGACTGGTGCAGCAGCAGGTAGACAGCAGTAGTAAACACAGGTGCAGGGTCAGCAGTAAACAACAGCCAGGAGGTCAGGAGCTCAGAAGGAACATTAGTGAACTGACAGGCATCAGGCTAGCAGAGCGGCAGGAAACAGCAGAGGTAGACGTACACAGGAGTCAGGAGCTCAGGTGGAAGAAAAATGAACTGACCAGGAACAGAGGCAGGAAGTTCCTTGTATTCCAAAAGGTCGAAGCTCACCAGCCAGGTAATTGGGACACTGTCCCTTTAAATAACATAACAGTGCCCTCGTGCACTCGTGTGTGCCTTAGGGGGGTGCTCGTGAGTGCACTGAATGCCACGAAGCAGGAGCGAGGGCCGGTGAGCAGTGACTGCCGGTGGGCAATGCCAGCGGCCCAGGTCACTCGTCCAGCAGGGACTGGAACCAGGACGGGTAAGTATACAGCAAAGAGACAGCAGCGGGGACACTAGCCGCAGTGGCACCCACAGGAGGAGCCACAGCGGGTACAGCAGCGCAGGCACAAACACGTCTACGGCCCGAGATAGGGGCTGCATCCAGAATTGTGACACAAAGTGGCTTGTGGACTATAGAATGGCAGCGTGGGGAGCCTATTTGTTCTGCCATAGGTCATAGTTGCCAACTTTTGAAAGTGAAAAAGCAGGAGACTCTAGTGGGCAAAAATTTGCATGGACACGCCCATCTTGTCGGTATGCCACGCCCCTTCAAAAAGCCACACCCACTCCACCTAACTGCATAACGGCTTTGGAAGAAAGCCAGGTAGATGCCCTTAGAGCCAGGTAGGAGCCCCCCATAACCAGGTAGTGCCCCTTACAGGCTGTAGATGCCCCCTTGTAGCCAAGTAGATTGCCCCCTCTGTAGCCAGGTAGAGCCAAATTTGTAGCCAGGTAGATGCCCCCCTTTGTTAGCCAGGTAGATGCCCCCCTTTGTTAGCCAGGTAGGTGCCCCCCTTTGTTAGCCAGGTAGGTGCCCCCTTTGTTAGCCAGGTAGGTGCCCCCATTGTTAGCCAAGTAGTGCCCCATCTGTTAGCCAGGTAGTGCCCCCATTGTTAGCCAGGTAGTTGCCCCCATTGTTGCCAGGTAGTGCCCCCATTGTTGCCAGGTAGTGCCCCCATCTTTTAGCCCGGTAGTGCCCCCATCTTTTAGCCAGGTAGTGCCCCCATCTGGTAGCCCGGGAGTGCCCCCACTGTTAGCCAGGTAGTGCCCCCATTTGTTGCCAGGTAGTGCCCCCATTGTTGCCAGTTTGTGCCCCCACCTTTTTGCCAGGTAGTGCCCCCATCTTTTGCCAGTAGTCCCCAAATGCCCCCATCTGTTAGCCAGGTAGTGCCCCATCTGTTAGCCAGGTAGTGCCCCATCTGTTAGCCAAGTAGTGCCCCCATCGTTAGCCAAGTAGTGCCCCCATCGTTAGCCAAGTAGTGCCCCCATTGTTAGCCAGGTAGTGCCCCATCTGTTAGCCAGGTAGTGCCCCATTTTTTGCCAGGTAGTGCCCCCTTGTTTGCCAGGTAGTGCCCCCTCTGTTGCCAGGTAGTGCCCCCTTTGTTGCCAGGTAGTCCCCCCATCTGTTAGCCAGGTAGTGCCCTTTGTTGCAGGTAGTGCCCCCTTTGTTGCCAGGTAGTGCCCTTTTTTTGCCTGGTAGTTCCCCCTCTGTTAGCCAGGTTGTGCCCCCCTCTGTTAGCCAGGTAGTGCCCCTCTGTTGCCAGGTGATGCCCCCATTGTTGCAAGGTATTTGCCCTTTTGTTAGCCAGGTAGAGCCCCTAAAGCTAATAAAAATAAAATAAAAAAAATCCACTTACCTTACCAGCTCCTGCAGCGCGGCCAGCTCCCTGCCCGATCTCTTCAGCGGCGCAGGGGGGAAGTGAGAGCAGCCGGGGCGTCCTCCCTGCAGCGCGCTTTTCAATTCCCTGCGGTGAACGTATGTACGGCGAACACCGGCGCGTACATACAGGGGGAGGAGGGAGGGGGGGAACGTTTCCTCCTGCCTCCTCCCCGCACAGTGAGGACCGCGGGCGGGTGAGCGGCGCTGCGGCCGCTGCACCCGCCTGTAGGAGCGGTCCGGCGGCGCAAGAGTAGCGCACCAGCGCTACTCTTGCGCCGCGGTAATTAAAGGAACCCCCGCCGCCTGCAGGCGGCGGGGGAGGAATGCCAACTCCCCCGGGAGGGCGGGAAGGGACCCCAAATAGCGGGACCCCCCCGCCAAAAACGGGAGAGTTGGCATGTATGCCATAGGTTTTACTTACAGGCAGTCCCTGGGTTATGAGTGGGATAGGAACTGTAGGTTTGTTCTTAAGTTGAATTTGTATGTAAGTCAGAACAGGTATATTTATTAAATGTAACTCCAGCACAAAAGTTTTTTTTTCAGTTTGGATAGTGCAGGGAAGGGTTTTTACATTTGTTTTGCTGTCTGTGCCCCTATTAAGAAAATGTCACCTCATTTTGACCTTATATGCTGCTGTGGCATGCTGGAACTTGTAGTTCCACAGCTACTATCTGCTGTGGAACATGGAACTACAAGTGCCAGCATGCTCCATAAGTCTCCGTTTGTAACTAGGGCACAGATGTAAGTCGGAACGGTGTAAGTCAGGGATTGCTTGTATATCCATGTCCAGAGAACAAGAATATAGCTGACTGTATACTGCCTTGGATAGGCTGTTTTAGGGAAGGTAGCCCTGGAAAATTGCCCAGTTTGCACCCCCCTCACCAATGCTTGTCCTGATGATACTAATAATCCTCTCTGCATGTGACACATAGATATGTTTTAACCTGGACAGACAATGCTCTAGCTTTTTTTTTAGCGTGTCATTTTATTTTATAGGGCTGTTTTTTTTGCATCAAAACCATGAGCACCATGGCAGCACCTAGCATCACAAATCAATAGGTGCCAGGGGTCCGACAGATCCAGCAGTGCATAATGGTTTCCACTATAAACAGAAACCACGGGGGGCGTGACCGGAAGTTGAAGTGAATGGCCGCAGCCTAGCTGAGCTCCTGCTGCCGGCCATCCTTAACAGCAGCCCTAGCAATTTCAAAGGCCCTAGATGGGAAAAAGAAGGACCCAGCCGCCGCCTAATACCCCGAGGAAGGCTCCGGTCCGGTCGCGGCGCCAGTCGGTGCTGGACTCCTACCTCCGTGCCGCCTCTCCTGGCGCGGCGCCTCCGGCCTGCACGCCGGCATCGCGGCCTGCCTCCTCACTGAGCGCGCGCCCAGCAGCGCGATCCTCCTCCTCGCCTGCAGCGGCATCACCGCCCGAAGGGGACCACAAGCTCAGCCGGAGTTGAGAGCGCAGAGGACGCCGCGCCTCCTCCCCAGAACTCCGCTGTCCTCACCAGCGACGGCCATGAGGACTCAGGTACAGGGCCCTGCAGAGCCCCCCCTACCTCCTCCCGCAGCTGGTGCACGTGCAGGCCCCACCATCAGCCATGGCCCAGCACCAGCCCTCCTATAGCTCGGTGGTGCCAGCCCCCCTCCCCTGCTATCAGAGCCTGGCTCTCTCCTCCTGGGCCTTCTGGGCATCTGACCTGAGGGATCCCAAGCATATCACCCCCAGCCTCCTCTCCACATACTCAGGAGTCTGGCAGCGGAGTATTCTCCTGGCAGGGATCTCCTGCATCCTCCTCTGCCCACGCAGTCCTCATCTCCTGACCATCATGCATGGACTGATTTGATACAACAACTGCCAAAACAGGGTTGAGCTGCGGGCGCTAGTCTCAGAGGTTAGGGCAGCCTGCAGAGAGGAGATTGCCTCAATCAGGCAGGACATTACGCAAATAGCTACCCGCGTGGAAACGCTTGAGGAGGACCATGATAACACGCGACGATACATCTCCCAAATCCACCCTTCTATCTCTGCGCAAATGTCCACGGTCAGGGAGCTGGCTCGACATGTGGAGGATTTAGACAACCGCGGCCGCAGGAACAACATTAGAGTTCGGGGGCTCCCGGAAGCACAGGGGGAGAGGACTTGCAGGCCGCCTGGACTCTATATTTAAACCGCATACTTGGAGCTAATCTCCCCGCCCATCAAGCTTGACAGAGCCCACAGAGCGCTCCGACCAAAAGGGTTCCTCTCCGCTCCCAGGGATGTTATATGCTGCCTACATGACCACTCGGTGAAAGAAGCATAATGGAGAAAGCCAGGTGCCTACACAGCATCGACTATCAGGGGACTCCTATACAGATCTTCGCTGACCTCTCCTGGCATACGTTGCAGAAGCGCCGCCACCTTAGACCGCTACTTGCTATCCTGAAAGAGAATCGTATCCTTTATAGGTGGCACTTTTTCCGTTTTCCGTTTGCCCTAGGGTTTCAACTTTGAGACGTATAGTCTCAGTCCGAAATAGCCTTAAAGACTTGGCCCTGCAAGGTGTGGAGAAGCTCCTTCTCTACTCGAAACAAAGGTATTATGAATATGGGAACAAGGCCCACACGCTATTAGCAAGACAACTGAAAGAGCGCTCAATACAATCAATGCCTCAAGCACTTAAGGACAGGGAGGGTACATTGAGGTATGACCCAAAGTCCATTGCTGAAATCTTCCTTGGTTTTTTCTCTGAGCTCTATGCGATGGCCTGCCCCCGCCCAGGCCCAGGAAGAGGAGCCCAGCCTCGTATCCGGGAATTTCTACGAAATACCGCTGCATCGCTCACGCAGGAGGCGGTGGAACTTCTTAGGTGCTCCTATTCAATTAGAGGAAATAGAGGAAGTCATTAAGGCCCTCCCGTCCGGTAAAGCCCCAGGCCCAGATGGACTGCCCTATCTATACTTTAAAGTCTATTCAGATATTTTGACTCCGCATATGCTGCAACTCTATAACTCATTTCTGGGAGGAGCTGCCATTCCCAATTCCATGTCACATTCGTATATAACTTTGATCCACAAACCAGGAAGGGACCCAGCGGACAGCGCTAGTTACCGCCGATTGCGTTGCTCAACTCTGACCTGAAGATCTATACCAAAATCCTGGCCAACAGACTGAACCACTGGCTCCCCAGCTGATACACAGGGACCAGGTAGGATTCGTTCCTTCCAGGCAGGGGGAGATAACACGAGGCGCACTATTAACCTAGTGGATGCTGGTTAACCACCTGGCAGCAGGCCTTACTCCTCAGCCTAGATGCTGAGATGGCCTTTGATAGGCTGCAGTGGCCGTTCCTTTTTGAGGCTCTCTCGGCGTACGTTTTCTATGGTCCCTTCCTGGCGGCAGTCAGAGGTTTATACTCTTCTCCCTCGGCATCCATTAAACTCCCTCACTATATTTCTGATACCTTTGGAATTAAAAATGGAACTAGACAGGGCTGCCCACTATCCCCACTCCTCTTTGCGTTGTGCATAGAGCTCTTGCAGTGGCATTAGGGCACAACCAGTATCAAGGGCATATAAGATTAGGGATAAGGAGTTTAAATTGTCCTTTTGCGCGGACGATATTTTGTTGACCCTGACTGACGTAACACACCACGTTACCTTCCTTCATGCACTTCTTGCTGAATTTGGGACCCTCTCGGGATATAAGATCAACACCTCAAAGACAGAGGCTCTCCCAATCAACATGCCCCCTGAGGTCTTATCCTCTCTCAAAAATAATTACTCCTACAAGTGGCAAACCCAATCGCTCAAATACCTGGGCATCCAGATAACGGACCAATATCCCTCCCTCTATAGCGCTAATTTCCCTCCCCTTTTTAAAGAATTGAAAGATACACTCTCTAGGTGGCACCGCCTTCCCCTCTCTCTTCTGGGTAGAATTAATTCGGTCAAAATGTCCATCTTACCAAAACTCCTCTACCTATTCGAGACTCTCCCGGTAGCGGTCCCGCTGAGTGAGCTACGCTCCATACAGGCAGCTATCCTGAGATTTGTGTGGGCCAGGCGCAGGCAATAGGGTAGCCAACAGTGTCATGATGGCCAGTAGGGGGCGTGGGGGACTGGCGGTTCCTAATATCCTCAACTACTATTGGGCCACCCACTTGCGTTGTATCCCAGCTTGGTCATCCTTCCGAGCATATACCAAGTGGAAGGAGATAGAAAAGCTGTGGCTTGCACCCATTCACCCCAATGCACTTCTATGGCATTCGAAGCCTCTCCCCTCACTGGGATACCTATTGGGTCCAATCAAGTTTACGCAGCAGATATGGAATCAGTGCAGGACCAGATTTAAGTTAGCTTCCAAAGCTTCACCCATGGCTTCCTTTTTGTGCACACCCCTTTTCCCTGCTGGCTCATCTGGATTTGTGGCAAGACCGTGGTTGGGGCATGAGTTATTCCGGTTTGTGGATGTTGCTAGGGCAGGAGACAGGAGGCTGATTCCGTTTGATACCCTTCAGAGGGACTTATAATCTCCTGAGAGATCCCGATTTCATTACCTCCAGATAACTCATCTCATGTCCTCCATGTTTGGCACATCTACCCTCTCGATCCCGACCTCTTTCGAGCAGCTTTGTAAAGCGGGCCACAGTACTAAGGGTCTCATTTCCACGATCTACTCCATTCTCTCAGACCCACCCTCTGCTGAACCCCCCACACACAAATACATGGCCAAGTGGGAAAGCTACTTAGGTAGGGAAATACCCTTCTCCTCATGGCAGGTGATCTGGAATGCAGCGGCGAAATCTTCAGTATGTATCCAGCATAAAGAAAATCTATACAAAATACTATTCTTTTGGTACCATACACCGGAGGTCCTGCACAAATGGAACCCCCAGCTCCCATCGGTATGCTGGCGATGTTGCTCCTCAGTGGGTACGCTGCCGCATATTTTTTGGGATTGCCCGATTATTCAACCCTTTTGGTCACAGGTCAGGGAGCTTATAGCTGAGGTTTTGGGGGTGAGGATCCCATTGGACCCTCTCACCTATTTACTGAGTGGGCCGGTCAAGGGTCTATCTAAACAGGATTCCAAACTTATGTTACATATCCTTACAGGAGCCAGGTGCCTAATTTCAGGTAGATGGAGACAGACCGCACCACCAAGTAGAGGGGATCTCTGTCAGAGGCTCACAGAAACACGGCGAATGGAGTTTCTAACTGCCCTGCTCCATGACAAAATGGATTCTTTTGATAAAATTTGGTCCGCATGGGACATGCACCAGCTTGTTGGACCATCTTGACCAGAACCCTTCCCTTCTTTCCACCCCCCCCCCACTCCACCTTACCCCCTTTTGTTTCATGTCCTGCGTCTATATGTTTTATGCTGTTTCTTTTTGATGAGGCTGGAAGTCTTTGATCTGGCATAACGAGTAACCATGTAAGCCTTGTCTAATTCGCAGCCTCAATGTTTATTCCGTTTAGGTTGATTGCATATGCTTAATGCCTGATTCACACATGCCTTACACGTGTACTATACTTCTCAGGTGTCAATTTGCACCGTTGTTTTACTTGTTTTGTTACAATAATTGAAAAATCAATAAAAATTGTCAATTAAAAAAAAAAAAACAGAAACCACGACACAAGGGTGAAAAAATATTCTATATATTCTGCAAATATCTGATGTTCCCAGTAGATGTCATACTTCTCCCTTAAATAGAGACAGTTCTACAGACCTTTCTGTTTCTCAACTAGGACTCTCAAATTAACAGTTCTGGAAACTTTACAACCAAGTCAATTTCATGAAAAATTCCTGTAGCAATAATGTACCCTGTATTTTCTATTTTTTTTTATAATTACAGAAATGTTATTGCAGGTATGTTTATAGGATAAAGGTCACTACTTTTATACATTAACCTAAATCTCACTGTCTTTCTTTGCCAATTGAAGGGTAATTTCACACATTGCATTTTTGCATGAATACGGCACTAAAAACGTATGTGTTTTTTCAATTTTTTTTTTTTTTTTAACTGCAGCAGCCAGATGTTAGCTGAAAGCCGATAGGCAATTATAAAATGCACTGCAGCGGCTACTTTTCTTTCTTTCTAGTGTTTTTTGCACTGTGGGTCAGGGCCATCTTTTCCATTGGGCACACTAGGCAGTTGCCCGGGAGCCCCACAAGTATAGGGGCCCCTGGTGGTGTATGTTTGTTCCAGGAATACAAGAAACACACCGCGTATCCCTTGGTTGGCTTTGCTCATTTAACGGTTTGTGTGTTTTTAGGATGTGCAAACCATGGTGGAGAAGGGAGTCAAGGGCTCCCTGCCCTGCCACTTTCAAGTGCTACAGTGACTGCGTACCTTAGTTGGCAGCGGCATTCAGCACACTTGCTACAGTGCCCTGCCAATTAGTCTAGACCGCAAGCTGCTGGTGTCCAGACATAAGTGGCGTGATAATATGGGTGTGTTTGGGGGTGACTAGAGGCATGACTTAGTGTGTTTGGACAGGGTCATGTATTTAGACAGGGCCCACTGCAGTGCTATGCCCAGGGGCCCATAATGCTGTTAAGACGGCTCTACTGTGAGTGTCTTTTGTTTGGTCAGTTGCATTTTTTGTGGAAAAACAAAATAAGTAGATGGTATGAAATGGAAACTCCAATGCTACAACATCACATGTAGGTATGAATGCCTCTTAATACACAGAAATCAAAAATGAATTCCAAGTTCTCAAAAATAAAAAAATAAAAACCCAAAGATCCTTTTTATAAAACACAGTCTTTCATTCAGAGGTCACCTAAAGAAAACTCAAATGGAACATTTGGACAAGTTCCCAGTGTCTTGTTTTATTCCTTATGCACTTTTTTATTTTGAGCGCTATTTTAATGTCTTTTACAATTCTGCTTACTAGCAGTTTAGTTTTTATACTCAAAAAGAACATAGTGCAGACCAAGGGCACAATTATAGCAGCCATGGCGACTGCTACAGGGCCCAGAAGATGAGTGGGCCCCCTCAGGTACAAGAATACTTCTTATAGGGAACAAGTAGTTGGTGTCTCTCCAGCTCTACGATGTGGCTTCCCTGATATAAGCTGGTATTAATTATAACTTTAGTATCTCATTTTTCTATGGTGCCTTATGAATCCTAGTTACGCCCCTGGCACAGCCTGTAGGGGATGATTGAAAATTGTGTTGTAGATTTATTACACTCACAAACTAAAAAGTAAAATCAAGCACGTAAAATCACAATGTGGCTAAGCCCGACCCAGGGTTTTGCTGATGAGCTTCTTCCGAGACATCCTTATTTCCATATTTTTAGGCAGGCTCGGACTGGTCCACAGGGCCCCTGAGCATGGTAGGCCTGAAGCTGTTTTTTGATTGCATATACAGTACATCCTCAGAAGAGGCAAAAAAAGCAGAGAAAGAGAGGCAAAAATCATACATGTCCTCCATTGTGTATTAAGAGGCATTTATACCTATATGTCATATTGTAGCATTGGTGTTTTCCTTTTATACCATCTATTTATTAACTTTATTTTGGAATAAGGACCATTTACTTTGTTTGCTCCATCAATTAAAGGAGTTTTGCCATGAAATAAAATTTATGTGGGAAGTTTGTAAACTAAATAATAAACATTTTCACCATTCATCATTATTAAAAATTCTGCACCGTTTTTGTTGTAGCTGCTCCTTTAGTGATCCATTGTTTACAGCTCATCTCCAGGGGATACGACCAGGGCTGAGAGCTCCTCAGTCCTGGTCAGACATGCTCAAACATCACCTCTCCTCTCAGGCAGCTACTGAGTGTTCAACCCCAGGTGCTGTCATTCTACTCCTGTTCTCTGGACTGCTTAGTAATTAGTCAAACAGTGCAAATAAATTAAAAAAATAAACCTCAATCAGGTCTGTGCATTGATAAAGAGAAATAAAATCCACAGGTTTGATTCCTGCAGGGATTTGAACCTAGGACTCTTGTGCTGTGAGGCAAAAAGTTTTACCTCTAAGCTACAATGTAGCTGCTTACAGTTCTACACATAAACAGGCCTTTCTTTGACTACAAAGAGGAAAGGCATGATGATGTCATCCTGCAGGGTCACATGTTATGCAATTAAAACAAATCCCACCCCCCCCCCCTCCTTCTGAGCACACAGAGCTGAAGAGCTGGATGCAGAAGGTATGAAATGAGATTGTGGCAAAACCCTTTTAAGGGTTTGAGCCTATACCATTTTGGTTATATATTTGTTTTCTATAACATAGCCTGCTGATGGCAGTGTCGGACTGGGGTGCATAGGGCCCACAGGTGGAGTTGATTCTAGGGGCCCACCCTACAGCTACTGTAAATGACCGTACATGTCTCCTATACTCTTCCTCTTGCTTTTCTGCCTTCTCCAAGGATGTATATGCAGTTAAGAAACAACTCCAGGTCTACCATGCTTAGGGGCGCACCAGGGGTTTCCCCTACTCACCTGTGGGCCAGTCCGAGTCTGGCTGGTGGTGTAGTGTTTTTCAGTTAGTTCATAGCATTTTCTCTCCATAGACTTCCCTTTTTTGGGGGGGGGGGGGGGAGCAGAAAAAAACATGTAAAATATATATGTGAATGGACCTTAGTTTTTCTTTTGAAATTGTTTACTACATTTACTTTATCTTTACTTTACTTTACTTTATCATTTCTCCAGAATGTTTTTGTCTGGTTATATTCAACTGTTTTTTTTTGCATAACTGTTGTTATTTTGTAAATAAGAAACTACTGAATTATTTAGATCTGCTGGAAAATTATAGATTTTTTGCACAATGAATTATCATTTGCAGACAGGTTGGAAATGTTATGGATTTGCAGCATTTTTGCTAAAAAATCTGTAGGGGCAAATCTGCACCAAATTGTGCAGATTGTGGTGTGGATTTGCTGTTGCAGACTTTATAGTGGAATATGTTAATAAAGGTTTAAGAAAAAATTGAATACATTTTAATTCACATTTTTTGTTTTTGCACATTGTCAGTTCTCCAATGAAGTCAATGGGGAAAATGTGCAAAATATCCACAGCATATCTGCAGCATAAATTGATCTGCCACACATTTAGGGTCCCTGCAAATAGGACTGAAATATAGCAGCATGCCTTGTTGATTTGTTGCGTGCTTTAAAGGGGTTGTCTCACTACAAGGATTGCTGCTTTTTATGTTAAAGATCGCTTGCAAAAAACAAGTTCACTTTGCAATTATCTCCATTAACAGTGTCCTAATATGCCTAGATATCCCCTCTTGTATGGGCTGCATCAGCTTCCTCTGATCGCTATAACTACAGACATGTTTTAGTCTCTCATGATAGGCGCCAGCACTGGTTGCTATACTACAGGAACCTGTGCAATCTCTCAGATAGGTAGTCAGCACTGGTTGCTATTGCACAGACCTGGCTTCTACTGCCGCACTAGTAGAAGCCAGTTATAACACGGCCCTCGAAAGTAAAACAGGAAAAAAGGACTGTGGTAAGATGTATAATGTAAGTGAGAAACCCCTTTAACTTCATTATTGTAGTCAATGAGGAACATTCCCAAGAAACTAACAGTACGTCCAAAACAGAAATCGACATTTTCCTTGTAGGTTCTGAGTCCGCTCCCTACACGACTTTTGCCTTCAGCAACTGGAGATAACTCTGATCCTGGCTGTTTAACTACTTATATGGGTTTCAAAAGTCTTCATACCCTTTGAACTGTTCCTCATTTTTAAATGTTACAGCCACAAACTTAATTGTATTTTATTGATATTTTATGTGATAGAGAAACACAAAGGGCAACATGTATGAATCTCGTCGAGCCAGAGCGCACGTTTTCGCCAGTTTTCTGGCGAAATTTGCGCCTCATGTATGTCGGCGCCGAGGTGCGCTCAAGACCGCAGGTGTAAAAGTACCGCCGCGCCTTGCAGTGTGTGAGGCAACTGTGCGGGGGGACTTAGGCGCCCGAGGAGGTGCGCTCATACATGCGGGGAAAGTCCGCGTGCCTCGCCAGTGTTGGGGAGCAGTGCGGGCCTTAGCGACAGTGCGGGATGCGTCCGAACATAGTATTCCGACTTCGAGGACAGGCTGGAAACCGCGGAAAAATCATAAACATGCCGTGCGGCATGGAGTATGATAAAAAAAAAATCGCCTTTATTTAGGGTTCAAAACATTATCAGAAAAAGAGCTCAAACCTACTAAAAAAATACATAAATTAAAATAATCACTTTCCAAAAATCTAGAGCGCCCCTCTACTTCGGGAATTTGGATATTGAAAAATTGCCGGGAAATACAGTAATTCAAATTCTGTAAGTTATTCTCATGGTCGCTAAACCAGCCAATCAGAATAGGGAGCGCAGTGAACCATTAAACATTTGGAGAACTATTCTGCAATTTTACTGTATTTTGAACTGTCCCAGCCTTTGAATTTGATTGGTCCATTATTTCTCATAGGTTTATAATGGGTCCCTGTCGCTCCTATTCTGATTGGTCAGGAATTGCCAAGCCCCCGCTAGCTCAACCAATCACCCTCTTTTCTGCATTTTTATGTATTTTGAACTGTTCCCGCCTTTGAATTTGATTGGTCAATACTTCTCCATTAAGTTTTAATGGGTCACTGTCGCTCCTATTCTGTTTGGTGGTTTATGCCGACCAATGAGAAGAGCTTTACAGAATTTTAATTACTGTATTTCCCGGCAATTCCCAAGATTCCTAATTCCTGATGCTGCACCGTTATAGGATTTTTGGAAAGAAAGTTGATTTTTTTTAATGGTTTTTTTTTTGAAGGTTGAGCGCTTTAATATGTAATGCTCTTAAACCCTATTAAAGGCGATTTTTTTGCAATCTTTAACTCCATGCCGCACTCGGCGTGAGAGCCGAGATGTCTTTTGCGCTCTTCTATATGTTTTCCTATCAAGTTACGTTTCTCGCTACAATTCGGCCTCCTAGGCGTCATTTAGAACCCAGAATCAACCAGGTCTGCCTGTCGGAGTGGCGAGCGCTGCAATGCGCGCACTTTTGCCGACACGCGATCTACCATGCCTCGTGGTATCGAATGAGGCCGTGTCCCGCCCCTGGAATGCCCACACGTGCCATTGCAAGCCCCTTCATGTGAGGCGATCTGAAAGTGGCGATGACTGTGCCGGTAACATCGCAATCCCTGCGTCTGACAGGGGTTTGGGCGGTGAGGCGACGTATACGCCAGAAATCGGGCACAAATCCCGTTCATACATGTCGCCCAAAGTATCAAGAATTTGTGAGGTATAAAGAAAATGAAACGTGCTTTTTCAAATGTTTGCAAATTAAAAAACTGAAAAGTGCACCATGCATATGTATTCAGCCCCCTGTACTCCACAGCAAAGTTAAAATACCACTGGAAATCCGACGGTATCTTAACTTCACTGCACCGCACCGGCGTTGTTTATGTGAAAAAAAAAGCGGAATATGTTCTATATTCCGCCAGAAGGCGGCTTCCAGCAGAAAACCTGGGCTGTGTAGACTACCGTATGAATTTTCTATTGAAGTCTACACAGCACTGGGTACAGTCAGTTTTTTTTTTATCAGATATCCTTTAAAAAAACTTGTAAACACAATCTAATATCAGTAGCACACTACTAGCACTAAAAAAAACTATCAAAAAGAACAAAGGAATTTATGGAACAGCATTTCTCCTCTAAACATTTTTTTTGAGGTTCTTAGTTTACATTTTTTACAAACTGTGTAAGCCCACTGCCAGTTCAACATAGCGACCTCAATACAGGTGGGAACCTATACTAACATTATCTCTCTTTGTCCCTATTCAGACCTCCACATTTCAGGGAGAGAAGATTCCAGCTACAAGGTACTCTGCATTGATTTAAAAGCCTGTGCAGGTGGGTGGAGTGCAAAAAAACCAACGAGGGGGCAGCCACTCCCCCCATACAAACAGTCTAGAAAACAATATCTGGTCTGCACAGTCCAAAAAAACATTTTGGAAAAAAATGAGCAGAGGTGTAAACTGGTGTGGCAGCAACATACAAACACAATCTAATATCAGCAGCACACTGCTAGCACTAAAAAAGTATCAAAAAGAACATAGACATTTTTGGAAAAGCATTTCTGCTACTTAGAATACAAGAAAAATGTTGAGGTTTCTTAGGTCATAACGTCGAATAAATGGATAACTTGAAACGCGTCAGCAACTTTCTCCTGTGCCATCATGGCACAACTTTTTTAATGGATATCTAATAAAGAAGATTGTTTTATGCTTATCTACAAGGATTGCTGGAACTTCTTTTGGTTCTACTTTGTTTCCCATGTGCCGGCTGGATCTGTGCAATCCTGCACTACCGGAGTGGTGAGCTGGCATATTTTCTGTTTTTGGTATTCTGATATGTTAATCTAAGAATTTACATTGTGAGCCCTATTGGGGACAGGGACCAATGTGAATAATGACAATCTCTGTACAGCGATGTGGAATATAACGGCGCTATATAAAATGAATTGGGAGCTATCTTTTTGTGTCACAGCACTATTGGTCAGTAGTATAACAATATACAGCTCTGGAAAAAATTTAAGAGACCACTGCAGTTTTCTAAAAATTGGCATTTCTACATGTCTGACAGCCATTCCATTTCAGTGTCAGTTGCTTCCAACCAAGTCCCCTCATTACTACTTAATGTGCCTCTTGATTAGGTTGATCACCTGAACAAATCTTATTTCATGGAGGGAAGTAAAAAAAACCCTGCTGTGGTCTTCACAATCCTCTCGCAATAGGACAAGTTGGACGGCAAAACAGGTGCTAGGAATAGGCCAAAAGGAATATGAATGAAAAAATCATGGCTATTCCACCAAATATTGATTTCTGACTCTGTTCTGATTAAAACATTAGTCTTATTGTTTTTAAAGAAATATGAACTCGTTTTCTTTGCATTATTTGAGGTCTGACGGCTCTGCTGCTTCTTTTTTTCTTATTTTGAAGATTTCTCATTTACTGCAAATAAATACAAAAATTTTTGCTTTGAATTTCGGAGAAATGTTGTCAGTAGTATATATATAATAAAATAACAATGTACATTTTTCTAAAAAAAAAAAAAAATGACTGGTAGTACAAAAGCTCGACTGAGCCATCATAAATTATATCAGGGCCCCATAAAGCTAAAACATCTGGGCCCTCTGCCCATTACCACTTCCCATCTTGCACCATATGAACGGGCCCCATGTTTTGAAAATTTGATGAAGGCCACCAGCAGGGATACTGCCAATAGTGTCTGGAGAAGAAAATACCAAATGATTAACACCAGTCCAGATAAGAAAGGAGGAGGATTTTATTGGAAAAATTCAAAAATGCCAAAAAATACTGCAAATAGTACCCTGATGGTGGCCCTGGCCCCAACATTAAAGGTCTTCTGTATCTTGCAGCAATTGGGAAGGTCCTTGGATTCAGACCCCTGCTGATCTAATATTTATCACTTATCTGGTGGATAGCTGATCAATGTTTTAGGCTTTAAGGAGCATCATAAAATTTTTGCAAAGTGGGAAAGAAACCTGAATCACAGGTCTGGCCTGCCGTACGTGTACAGCATTTTTTGATGCAAATAGCTGACATAATGATACATATGTTGTAATACTGTGACAGCTGAAGAGGATGCATTGCCTGGATCTGGTTCTGTGTTTTTTTAATTAACAAAAAGTTTAGTCCCCATAAAAAATAAATTAAAATTTCCTATAACAAATGTAAAAAAGGATGGTTGGGAGGAGCAGGCACATTGTGTAAATGACAAAGCTCACTGTAGGGGTCAGATCTCAACTTTTGGTGAAGCTGCTCCAGTCATGCCCCTGGCTGTTTCCTACAATCCCTGGCGGCACACAGCGTCAGAATGTGAGAATTCACTAGTTATAGCTATATTTCTCAGCTTTGATTTAAAAAGTTGTTACAGATTTTAAGCGGGGGTGACAGGAGTGTTTAAACCCGGGAAAGTTAGCCAGATACCCTTTTGTTTTTCTTTTTTTTTTTTTTTTTTATTGTTACATAGTGACTCATTTTTATTAATGCTATGTTTTTTTTTTTTTTTAAAAACACGTAACCGTGTTCCCTGGTCATAGGTAATAAGCCCTTATGACATATAAAGTAGCCAGAGCCATCAGCGTTTGAGGTAGAAATTTTTTAACATATTTGAAATGGGGTTGCTCGAAAGAGTCTGTTCTTTCCCAAAACCCGTTCGACCAAATGAAAACAGTTGGGTTTTAGGCATCCTTAACCCAAGTCTTTTCTTTAGCCCTTAGTCTCACACTATCCCTGATCAGGGTTAGGATTTTTTTTATTTATTTTTTTTAAAGTTTTTAACCCCTTAGTGACACAGTGATTTTTCTATATAATTTACTAGGAAAAACCCCTAAACATTTTTTTTTAGGTGGAACATGAACAAAATGCAATTCCACCATTTTTGCAGGGGTTAGATTTTATGGACTTCACTGTTCTGTATGAGTAACCTGTTATCTGTATTCTGCAGGTCGGTATGATTCCAGTGATTCCAAAGTTTTCATGTTTTTATGATGTTTTAGTACTTTAAAAAAAAAACTTTCTATTTTTAAAATTACATTTTTTGTGGGCTGAAGTATAGTTTTTATTGGGACAATTTTGAGATACCTACAGCTTTTTGATAACATTTTATTCAAATTTATTGTAGATGCATAATGACCAAAAAAGCCGTCGTTTTTGCATGTAAAAATAAAAGATAAGGGTTTAAAATCAGTACAGGGCCATTAAGTCCAACCTGTAACCCTACAGTGTTGTGAGGGAAGGCAAAAACCTTATGAGGAAAGCTCTTGGGAAAAAGAAGACAATATCTTACCCTGCACAAAGTGTCCCTAAAGAAAGAGGAACTTTCCCTTAGCGGGGTGGACGCCCCAATAAGGGTGACCCCACAAAATTGTCCCTTATCTCACACTATTTCTTACCCTCTGAAATAAATTAAATTAAACACCCCATACGCGTTTCGTCCAGAGAACTCGTCAGAGGGACGGTAACAAAAAGAAAATACACCAAGTGAAAAAAAGTAAAACAAAACAAAAAACTAGGGTCGGTAATTTTTTTGTTTTACAGGGTGAGGTAGCCCCAAAAGCGCTGCTTTCCTTTTAAGGGCCCCTTGGGGAAGACATCCATACACTGGAGACCACTAGATCCTAGGGGATAATTTTGGAGTGATTTCGGCAAGAATCCTGCTTATCACCTTATTTTGGAGGACTACCTCATCTTGGTACCTTATGCTTAGTCTGGGGTGGTGAGTCACAACATTGATTCCCTTTTTTTCCCATTTTTGTATATTTTGAGGAATTATTTAGGTATTATGTGTAATTATGATTAAACGTTAAGTTTTATTTTCGTTGTTAAGGGTACTGGTTCTATTGTAGTGAATAACTCTTTTAATGCAACCTATGATTTTACTTGTCTTGGCAGCAGCTGTCTGGCATTGGTCACTGAATTTAAGACTACTGTCTACCAATATCCTCAAGTCTTTTTCAGCCATAGTCTTACCCAGTTTCATACTAGTTATTACATAATTGTACTTTTTGTTTCCTTGGACCAAATGTATGACCTTACATTAATCCATATTACTCTTAAATTTGCCATTTCTCTGCCCCACCCTCCAACGTCCCTAACTCCCTCTGTAAAATTCTATTATCCTCCTCTGATGATAATAGAATATTACAGAGGGATTTAGAGAAGTTGAAGGCTTGAGCGGAATTTTTTTTTTCTCTACGGTGTTCACCAAATGGGATGAATTATATTTAATAGGTCGGACTTTTACAGACTTGACATTACCAATTATGTGCAACTTAATGAGGCAATGAGGTGACTTTGGACCAAAAGTTAGGCTGCACTGGAAGTGAGGACAGACTGTAGATGTGTGGAAATAGTGAGTTAACTCTTCAAAGCCAGTAAAAATCCTAATCCTGCGCCCAGTTAGAGTTTTTTTTTTTTTACCAAAATTGGGCCGACCCCAATCAAATCAAGATTTGGGTCAAACTTGACATTGACCTAAATCCAAAATGCAACACTATTTTCAAGTGTTAACTTGTATAACTATGGACCATGTTCTGAGTTCAATGTTTGCCAATGCATTTTTACTATTTCCTGTCGCTTTTAATTACATCTTCGTGTACAGACCGGAGGAGGTGGATTCTCTGGACCACCATAGGCGATGCTATAAGCTGCACCAGGGAGCGGGGCCTAAATGGCCGCTGGTTGTCACCATAGCCCACCGCAAGGTGGGATGGTCTCGTTGTGGTAGGCAACCCCCAGGTATCTACCCCTGGCCAAGGTGTAGCGCGGTACAAAATCGTCAGACAGGCTCTTAGGCGGGGACAGGCAGGAAAGTCAGGACAGGCGGCAGAGGTTCGTGGTCAAGGGACGGAGGCAAATGGGACTGGTACACCGGAATAGACTGGAACAATGCTCAGGAATAGCTTTCACCACAGGCACAAGGCACTATGGATCCAGCAAGGGACATTGGTAAACTGCACATCATCCTTCATTAGTGTTGCTTGAATCTGTTCCTGTTCATTTTGGAACTGATTCAACCGAACCAGTGAAAAGATTTGTGGTCAAGATGTCCCAAACCCAAATTTTTTCACTCTGACTCTAATCCATAACCTAGCCCTAATATTTCCAAAAATCAGTTTGGGCTGAATCAAAATGCTCAGATGCAGGTTGAATTCAACTTTGACCTGAATCTGAAATGCACCACTACTCTTCATGAACAATTATAGATTTACAGCTGTGATATCAGTATAACATGTGACAATGCCAACTGATGGCTGTAAATATTGGTCTAAACATGTGGGGATAGTTTCCATTTAAAAGAAGACAAGAACAGACCAATGTAATTTAGCACATGGAGTGGTACAACAGGATGATGGCTGCAATCCTCTAGAGAGGCATACAAGCTTAGCTGTTACTTCCACAAGGTGGTACAGTTTCTTAAACCTTATAAATAATACACTGTACAATACAATACAAACAATATACAGATGTATAATAGTATTCAACCTTTCAATCTAAATGTAGAGTCTGTTCTCTTAAGAGGATCCTCTTTCCTGTTTCTGTTACATTACACGGGACCAAGCCTATTAGTTATTTTAACCTTTTTCGGGTGACTTTCTTCCTTCTATCAGACCCTAACCTGAAGGGCACTGACCTAGACATACTACCAAATCCCTGCCCTGTAGACTTTTTATGATGATTATCAACAACAGGCCCCACAAATGCCTACTTTCAATTCTGTTCCTAAAAAAGTTGGGGTTATCAGACATATTCAGATTCCCACTCTTAGGGACTGTACTTTACAACCTTTCCTCTGTCTACTGGACTCATTTTGATGTTTACTGGACTGTGGCAATTGGGACTACTATTCAGGCCGCACCCCACAAGTTGGGCCATACTTAACTTTGCAGAGCAACCCAATAGACATGCTGAGCAACGAGTTCCTCCTGTAGTTGTCCATTGGCTGACCACGACTAGATATTTCCCTTTATTTGTCCCACAGCCCCAACGAACTCCCCAGAGCTAACTCCATCACTTAAATCAGCCGTCCAATGTACAGGCCAGTCCTATGTTGCACACAGAACAGCACTATCTCTTCCCCAATCAAGGTCATCTCTTCACACTATCTTCTTGGCTCCAAAAGTCCTGCCTTTCTACCACCTGGCTGGGCCTCTCTGTCTCTGTGTGGTGGTCTCCTTACCAGTACAGTGTAATACCAGTGAGCTTACTGGTCACAAAAACACAACCACGGTTGCTTTAACAGGTTTATTGAATTTTTTTTAGTAGCCAACATGTAAAATGTTTACTTAACCCTGGGCTTCCCCAATGTGTGCTCGCCTGAGAATAGTCTACTCGGAATTGTGGAAGATTTGATTCCAAGTAAGGCAGACCGAACCCTCTACCTGTTATTGCTTTTCTATGCTAGGAAAACCATTCTATTAAATTGGAAACTGCCCAAGGTCCCATCACTGGAACAGTGGAAGCAGCTGATTAATGCCGAACTTCCCAGGTACAAGACACCAAGGGCGTCCCCAAACGCTTCCATACGGTTTGGAGCAACTGGACGGCAGCTCAGACTGTGTGATTGACTGTGAGTACGGAAAGATGGGCCAGGGGCCGGCAAGTGTGAGTGGCGGAGTGATTGGTATGGTGTTGCTGTGTGACACAAAGGCAATACATGATGGATGATATCCAGAGAAGGGTCTCAGCAAGATCTGGCGTATATCTCTTATTGTTTCTTTACCAATGTTTTCTTGCAGCAGTATTATACCAAGACCAAATAATGCAGTATGACTCATATGTGGTCTTTCTCAAGTAATATTGTGGAATAGTATGTAAACATCATTTTGATGATTATTGCATGTGGAACTGTATGTATTTGGGACCGAATCTCACTGCAATGCCTTGGTGTAATGTGTGAAACTGATGTTCGTTATGTTAAAATTGCAAAATTCTATAAATAAAACCTTTTAAAAAAAAAAAAAAGTTTACTTAACCCTTTTAAAGGGGTTGTCTCACTATATTGATTCATCTTACCTCAGTCCTGTTTTCTTGGTTTCACTTTGAATTCAGGGGCGTGTTTACTGGCCTCTATTAGGCTGCAGTAGAAGCCAGGTCTGTAGCTATAGCAACCAGTGCCGGCAGCCTATCAGGAGAGATCAAACAGGTCTGTATCTATAGCGACCTAAGGAGCTGATGCAGCCCATGCAGGAGGGGATATCTCAGAATAGGTAGGACACTGTTAATGGACACATATTGCAAAGTGACTTGTTTTTGCAAGATCTTTAACATAAAAAGTAGCAATCCTTGTAATGAGACAACCCCTTTAAGTGCTCTACCAGGATTCTCCTGAAACTGGCTCTAGTCTCTCTCTCTGATGCAACATGGTCTTTAGTGTTGCACCTGTGGGACAGGAGACTCCCTTCCACACGCCATCTTTCTATATTCTGCTGTACTCTGCTTGCTCCTGGCACTGGGATACACCAGCCCGCTGCACTGGGGGGTACACTGAGGAATTTACCCAACATTTCTTACTAACATGGGACATATCCAGTCTCACTGTCGCTCTCTTCCTTCTCAAAGCTCTTCTCTGAACTAACTCTGCATTTTCTCCAGCTTTTCCTTTTCCTATGCTCTTCCCCAGTGTCCTGATGCCACCTATTAGTAGAAAGATGAATTGCCTTACAACTAAGCTCCCTTAAAGGGGTTTTGCCAGGACGTGCCTTATCTGCTAATAAGCAAATATAAACAAAGCCATGCTGAGCTAAGAGAGCAAGAGACACAGCCAGAGCACAGAGCCGTGCATAAGGGATCGTGTGAAATGTTCACTCAGATAATCAAACTACAACTAGTGGATTCTGTATACAAAAGACAACACCTTTCTCCACAGCAGCTTGAAAGCTCCTTCATGTTCTCTGTCATCAGATAAAGCAGGGATCTACTCAGATAATCACATTACAACTAGTGGATTCTGTATACAAAAGACAACATATTTCTACCCGGTGCCTTGAAAGCTTCTTCAGCTCCCTCTCATCAGATAAGAAGTGTTCTCTGTGCCAGCAGCTCTTGTCAGGTCGTATCTAATAGAAGCTTTTAAGTAACCAAGGGCATGTAAGGAAGGCTGTAGCTCTCTCAGACTGCAATTTTTGTAATCACATATATTTAGAAAAGTGATTAAATACCCATTTTGGAGGATCCCACGTCAACATTACATCGTGGCAAAACCGCTTTAAGGACTAAGCTCAGGGGCGTAACTACAGGGGTAGCAGTGGTAGCAGTTGCTACGGGGCCCAGTGGCTTGAGGGGGCCCCGCGGCCCCGGGGCAGCTGCTATCACCTCTGCTACCTCGGAGATGCCGCTCTGGGCCCGCCGGCAGTGAACACAACAGAGTTCACTGCCGGCGGGTGCAGAGCTGCGGGGTCAGGTCTGTGAGGCAAGGGGGGGGGGGCGCCGCAGCAGGCTCCGCCCCCTTGCTTCACAGAGGCTGTCTCTTAATTGTATGCACGTCCGTGCGACGCACATACAATTAAGATGAACGGAGGGGGCAGGGAGAGCTGTGCGCTCCCTGCCCCTGCCGTACATCGCTCAGCAGGCGGCCCCCGGGGTGACGCCCACTTCCCTCGACAAAAGGCTTGGGTTGGGGGGGAGACGGGAGCCCCCGGGCGGGGGCCCCGGGCCAGGTAAGTAATGGGGGCTTCGGGGGGGGGGGGGGGCCCCTTAAAGGGGGGGGGGGGGGGGGAACTATACCTACAGGGGGGGGGGGAAAAAAAAGGGTATCCCTAGGGGGGGTCAAAAGGGAAAAGGGGGGGGAAGAAATTTACTACAGGGGCTCAAAAGGGGGAGGAAAAAACTATCCCTAAAGGGGGCTCAAAAGGGGGGGGGGAAAACTATCCCAAACAGGGGGTAAAAGGGGGGGGGGGGGACTATATCTACAGGGGGCTCAAAGGGGGGGGATTTATACCTACGGGTGGCTCTAAAGGGGGGGGGAAAAAACTATCCCTACAGGGGGCTTTTAAAGGGGGGGGGAAAATATTTCCCAAACAGGGGGTTTCTAAAGGGGGGGGGGGAAAAAGAACTTTATTACATTTGGGTTTTTAAAAAGGGGGGGGAGAAAACTTTTCCTAAAGGTGGCTCTAAAGGGGGGGGAGAACTATACCTAAAAGGTGCTCAAAAGGGGGGGGAAAACTATACCTACAGGTGGCTTTTAAAGGGGGGGGGGGAAAAGGGGGGTTTTTACCTACAGGTGGGTTTCTAAAGGGGGGGGGAAAACTTACCTACAGGAAGCCAAAAAGGGGGGGAAAGAACTACCCCTACAGGGGGTTTAAAAAAAGGGGGGAAAAACTATACCTACGGGGGGGGCTAAAAAAGGGGGGGAGAACTATCCCTTGGGGGGGGCTATAAAGGGGGGGGGGGAAAACCTTTCCCTCAGGGGGTCAAAAAGGGGGGGGGGAGAAATTTTCCACAGGGGGTTTTAAAAAGGGGGGATTTTGGGACTTTTACCTTCGGGGGGTTTCTAACGGGGGGGGAACCTTTACCTACGGGGGGGTTAAAGGGGGGGGGGAAAGGGGGGGAAATTATCCCCAAAAGGGGGCTCTAAAGGGGGAGGGGGAAAAACTTTTCCTAAGGGGGCTCTAAAGGGGGGGGAAAACCCTTTCCCCACAGGGGGCTCAAAAGGGGGGGGGGGGGAACTATACCTACGGGGGGATCTAAAGGGGGGGGAAAAACCCTTTACAGGGGGCCCCTAAAGGGGGGGGGGGGGAGAAAAAATACCCTCCCAAGGTGGTCTAAAGGGGGGGCCCTTTTACCTACGGGGGGGAGGGAACAATCCCTACAGGGGGCTCTTAAAGGGGGGGAGAACTTTTACCTACGGGGGCTCTAAAGGGGGGGAGAAATTTATCCCTACAGGGGGTTTTTTAAAGGGGGGGGGGAAAACTATACCTAAAAAGGGGTCTAAAGGGGTGGAGTATACCTACAGGGGGTTTTAAAAAGGGGGGGGGGGGGGGGGCTATACCTACGGGGGCTTTTAAAGGGGGGGGGAGAATTTTCCTACAGGAGGCCCTCAAAAGGGGGGGGGGGAAAACTTTCCTACAGGGGGTTAAGGGGGGGAGGAGAAACTATGCCACGGGGGGCCCCTTTAAAGGGGGGGAGGGGGAACTATGCCTATAGGGACCCCTAATGTTGGGGGGGGGGGGGGAAAACTATGTTTACAGGGGGCCTAAAGGGGGGGGGGGTGGGAAAACAAAGCCTACGAGGGTCTCTAATTTTAAAAGGGGGGGGGACTTTTTCTCCCTACGGGGGGTTTATTCGGGCCATACAGGGGGCCCCTAATTTTAAAAAGGGGGGGACTATTCTGCCTTACAAGGGGGGCTTAATTTTTACGGGGGGGGGACTATTTGCCTAAAAGGGGGGGTTTATAATCTACAGGGGGGGGAAATTTCTGCTAAAGGGGGTTTAAAAATCTCCAGGGGGGGGGGAATTTTTTGCCTCCCAAGGGGGGCTCTTTTTCTACGGGGGGGGGGGGGGGAACTTTTCTCCCTACAATGGGGCATAACTACGGGGGGGGGGAATTATTTTTCCCTACAGGGGGGACTATTTTTCCAACAGGGCGGCCCAAATCTACGGGGGGGGGGGACTATTTTGCCTACAATGGGGCTCTATTCTCCCGGGGGGGACTATTCCCCTACAAGGGGGCTTAATCTACAGGGGGGGAACATTCTCCCCTAAAGGGGGGCCCCTAATCTACGGGGGGGGGGGACCTTTCTCCCTCCCTTTGGGGCCCCCTAACCTACGGGGCCCCCTATTTTCCCCTACAGGGGGGGCCTAAGCTACAGGGGGCCCCCTTTTCAAACCTTACCATGGGAAACCCAAAGCTGCTCCCCCGGGGGCCGAAGCTCCCTACATTCCCCCCAAAAGGGTACTAGTTACTGCCCGGTGGGTCCCCTTAAGATCCCTTTAGTACTCCCCTGGGGCCCCCGTTTGTCCCATCAAAAACCGACGGGGGGGCCCCTTTAATTACCGGGGGTAATTTTCCCCATTTGGGGCCTTTAAATAAAGGGGGGGTTTGTATATGAGGGGAGGGGGCACTCATTTGGGGGGGGGAAAAATGTTAAAAAAAAAAAGGTGGGGAAAGTCCTCAGGGTTTTGGTTTTGTAAAATTCACAGGGACGAAGGGGTGGACGGAGGAAAGTCATCGGAGATCCCCAACCAAAATTTGAGGGGAAAAAGGGGGAAAGGGTGAAAAAACTCCTGCAAGAGGGCCAAACCTTTGTGGGGCCCCCTAAGTGTAAAAAAAAACTTTTTTCCCAAAGCCCCCTTTGTATATCTGGTATTCCCACTTTATGGTCACTTTTATGGGGGTTTAATTTACAGTCGGGCAGAGTGTGTACACTGGTTTTTACCACTATAGGGTTTCATTTTGTTGTGGGAGGTAATATACGTCTGCAGAGCCTTTTGTACATGGGGGGTTTTTCCCACTATTGGTCACTGTAGGGAAAGGTAATTTTTACATTTTTCCCAGACCTGTTTTTACACGGGGTTTTTCCACTTTTTGGGTTCACTGTAGGGTGGTTTTTATACAGCCCGCAGGATGTGTCACTGGTATATAACTTTTATGGCCCCACTGTTTTGGTGGTTAAATATACAGTCTGCAGGCCTGTTTTAACTGTTATCTACCCATTTTGGCCCACTGTATGGAGGTTTAAATATACTGTCTGCGACCCGTGTTACCCCTGGGGGCCCAACTATTATGGTCACCTGAAGGTGGTTTTATATACAGTCTGAAAACCCTTGTAAAATGGGTTATATACCCTATTAGGGGAAAAATTTAATTGCGGTTTTTAAATTGGTCTTGTGAAATGTTTCCAGTAATAGTTGGGGTATTTTTCCCGTCACTTTTTTGGCTTTTTTGGGCGGTTTTTAATCGGGTTCCTATGAAATAGCGTTTTTGGTAATATTGGTTTTGGTATAGGGGAAATTTTTTTGGGTTTTAAAGCAGTTGATGGTGATATGTATGGTGAGGTATTTCCCCCTTTTATTTTTAAAAACCATTATCTAAAAAGGCCCATGTGCTGGAAAAATGTTCGTGGTCAGGGAGGTGGGCAGGGAGGAGGGGGGGGGTAGGAGGCCCCCAAACCCCAAAAATTTTTTGCTTTGGGGCCCGGGGCTTCTTAATTATGCCCCGGGAAAAACCCCCCAAAACCTGTATTCAGAGCTTTTTCCCTTTTCCCAAACCACAACATGGCAGAACATTTTTGGAACTCCCACCCCCACCACTTTACAGCAGCAGTAACTAAAAGAAAACACACCTACAATGAATTTAAAACTTTTAAAATTTAAATATAACACATTTAGGGCGACTTGGGCCCCGGGGGGGGGCCGTTTTTTCCGCTAGTTTTCCCGGCCAAAAAATTTGCCCCTGATTTATGCCCGGAACTGGGGGGGCGCTAAATACATTAAAGGGTAAAGTCCGCCGGCCTCCCCAGTGTGTTAGGCGCAGGTGGAGTTTTAGGCCCCAGGGCGGCGCCCCCGCGCTGAGATTCCCGCCAGGGGTAGGGGCGGGTCATCCAGGGGGGGAAAATTCCCCCGCGCCTCGCCAGTGTTTTTTAGGCCCAGTGCGGGGGGACTGAAGCGCAGTGCGGGGTTTGGTTTGAGATTCGCCGCCGGAGGTTTTGTGCATTTGGTATTTTTGGGGGGGAAGAAATTCCCCTCGCGCTTCGCCAGTTTTTTGGGTTGGGGGGGCGTGGGGTTTGGGGGAAAGGGCGCATTTGGGGGCCGTTTGCGCCGAAGATTCGACGTGGGGGAGGTGCACTTTTTACATGCGGGGGAAAAAAGTTCCCTGCGCCTGCCGCAGTTGTTGGGGCCCGCAGTGGGGGGGACTTGGGCGTTGCGGGGGGACTTGGGCGCCTTTTTGCGGGGGCTGCGTCCGAAATTAAAAAACAGTTGATGCGAAAAGGAGGGCTGGAAACAGGGGGAAATCTTTTCCCAATGTGGTGCGGGTATGAATCAAAAAATCCCCTTTTTATAAAGGGGGGAAAACTTTCCGGGAAAAGAGTAAAACCCTTAAAAAATAAAAAAATACTTTAAAAAAAAATTTCACTTTCCAATTTCCCCAAAATTCAAGAATTAGGTATGGGAAAATTTAAAGGGGGAAAAATACGGTTAAATTTAAAATTCAAAAGCTTTCTCATTGGTGGCATTTAAACCCGGGGCCAATCAGAAAAGGAGGGGGGACAGTTTAAAACTTTTTAAAAACCTATGGAGAACTATTGCCCAAAATCAGAATAAAAGGCGGGGACTTATTTAAAAATACAGAAAAAAAAATGCAAAAAAAGAGCGGGTTGGTTGGTAGGGGGGCTTGGCTAGCTCAGCCAATCAGTTTTAGGAGCGCCCAAAAGACCTTTAAAAAAACCTAGGGAGAAACTATTGCCCAATCGGGAAATCAAAGGCGGGAAGTTAAAAATACGTAAAAATGCAAAATTTAGAGCTGATTGGTTTGGGGCTGCGGGGGCCCCTTGGCTATCCCAGCCCAAATTCAGAGCGCGGGGGTTCTTCTCCCATTTAGTTTTTGGAGGGGATGGGCGCTCTAAAATCTCGGGCTCAGCCCCTTTGGGCAGGGGAATTTTGGGAATAAAAAAAAATCATTTTTTTTAAGGGGTTAAACATTATCAGAAAAAGCGCTAAAAATTTTTCAAAAACAAAAATTTAATTTAAAAATTCCAAACAACGGTTTGGGGAGAGGGGGCGCTCCCAAAAGGGGGAATTGCAATAGAGAGAATTGCGGGAAAAATACATTTAATTTTCAAATTTTTTGAAGCTATTCTTTTGGCCCGGCCCAAAAACCAACCCAATCAAAAATAGGAGCAACAGGGGCCCTTTAAAAAATATGGGGAATTTTGCCCAATCAAAAATTGGAGCGAAAAGGGACCCATTAAAATCCTTTGGAGGAAGTTTTGACCAATCAAAATCCAAGGGGGGGGACAGTTAAAAATTTACAGTAAAAATGCGGGGAAAAGGCGATTGGCTGAGCTAGGGGGTTGGTTTTTGGCTACCCCCACCCAAATCAGGGGAAGCAAATTCCCCCTTTTTGTTTTTAATGGGGGGAGAGCGGGGCACGGGAAATCTGGGCCCGCTCAGCCCCGTGCGGATGAAGTTTTAAATAAAAAAGTTTCATTTTTTTTAAAGTGTAAAACTTTATCACTTTAAAGAGCAAAAACCCTTTTCGGTAAAAATAAAATAAAGTTTTTTAAAACCCCGAACAGGGGGGTTTGTGCCGGGGACGGCGCTAAATGGGGAAATTGAAATTTAGAGAGAATCGCCGGGAAAAAAATACGTAATTAAAATTTTTTTAAGCTTTTCTGTTTGGTTTGGCAAAAACCCAGCCAATCAGAATAGGAGGGACAGTGGCCATTATATCCTAGGAGGAGAATTGCCCAAAACAGAATAGGACCCAAACGGGGAACCTTTAAAAAACCTATGGAAAAATTTTTTAAACCAATCATTTTAAAAAGGGGGGGCACAGTTCAAAATACATTTTAAAAAAAGGGCAAAAACGGGTGTTTGGGTTTTTAAATGGGGGGGCTCGCCCCCAGCTTACCCAAATCGGGAGCCAAAGGGCTACTTTCTCATAGGGGTTCTAGGGGGGAAAAAAAATTTCCCCGAGCGAGCTTGTGTTGGCTAATTTTTAAAAAGGGGCGGGTTATTTGGCCCAAATGGGAGAGTAAAGGGGAACATTCCTATGGGTTTTCTAATGCAATCTAAAAAAAAAACTGTCCCCGGGCCCAAAATTTAAAATTTATAAATTACAGAAGTTTTCCATGTGTATATAAAAGAAAAATAATATGGGGGTTTGGGGGGGAAAAAAAAAAAAAATTTTAAAACAAAAAAAATCATGTTTCTTTTTTTCTTTTCTTTGCCCCCATACTATTGACCTTTGGGAAATAACGAAAATAAAAAAAATTTATGATTTTTTTTGTTTTTTTTTTTCTTTCCCCCTATTAACCAAATAACCAAAAGGGGGGCAATTTCTTATTTTTTTGCGGGCCCTTTAAAAAGGGAAAAATTTAAAAATTCAAGAAAAAAAAAAATGGGACTGGCCCCCCCCCAAAATTTTTAAAATAAGCTCCCTTCTTTTAAACCGAGGAATACATTTGTAATTTCCCCCCAAAACCCAGAGGTAACTGGGGCCCCCTTTCGGGAAGGGGGAAAAGATGGCAGGTTCCCTTTAAAATGACCCAATTGTTTAGGTATTTTTAACCCCCGGGAAAAAAAACGTTTTTCCAAGGGGGGAAAAGGGGCCCTTAAATCCTTTTCCCTTGGTAATTTCCCTTATGGTTAAAAATAAGGGGGTTTTCGCTCCTTTCTGATTTGGCGGGGTTTCACCTTAAAATTTTTAAAAAATTTTTGGAAATTTTAACCGGTTTTTTTCCCGGCAAATTCTCTCTATTGCAATTCCCTATGTAGCCCCCGGTCTCGGCAAACAAACGCGTTTTTTTGGGGGTTTAAAAAACCTGTTTTTATTTTTAAGAAGGTTTTTGCTTTTTATGTGTTTAATGTTTTACACTTAATAAAATGTTTTTTTTTTTATTCAAAACTCCATGATGCAGGCGTTTGGGGCGGGAGATTTCAGTGGGCCCTTTTTCCCCATAGAAAACAATGGGAGAAGTGGGGCTCGCGCTTGATTCCTGCGAAAAACCAACCCCCCGTTAGTCAGCCAATAGCTCTTTTCTGTTTTTTTTACTTTATTTTGAACTGTCCGCCTTGGATTTTGTTTGGTCAAAAACTTTCCATGGGAAATATAATGGGTCTTTGTCGCTTTTTTCTGTTTTGGTCTTTATTTCTCCCTTTGGGTTTTTTAAGGGGGAAAAATGTCGCCTATTCGGGTTTGGGGCTGGTTTTCCCGGACCAATGAGAATAGTTTTAAAATTTAAATTTAAATTATTTTCCCCCCGGGCCCAAATTTTCTCTATTGCAATTCCTTTTTTTAGCGCCGGTTCCCCCCCGGCGACAAGAAACGCCTTTTGGGGGTTTTGGGGTTTTTAAAAGGCTTTTTTTTTAAAGGGGAAGGGTTTTTCCCCCTTTTTATCTAAATAATTTTTTACATTTAAAAAAAATTTTTTTTTTATTCAAAACTCCATCCCGGGCATGGCGCTGAGCCCCGAGATTCCCTTTTGCCCCCCATCTCTCCATAGACTACAAGGGGAAAGAATTTAAGTTGGGGGCTTGATTGGCGGGGAAATACCCAAAGCCCCCGCCCTTTAAACCCCAATCAGTTTTCTTTTCTCCCTTTTTTACTGTTTTTTTAAAACTGTCCCCCCTTTGGGATTTTGATTGGTTAAAAAATTTCCCCCAATGGGTTTATTTTGGGTCTTTGTCGCTCCTATTTGTTTGGGCCCGGAGATACCCAAGCCCCCGCTGGGCTAACCAATCAGCTTTTTTCTGCTTTTTTTACTTTTATTTTGAACTTTTCCCCCCGGGTTGATTCTGTTTGGGTTTCCAATTTTTTCCCTGGTTTTAATTTTCGCTTAAAATTCTGTTTGGTTGGTTTATGCCGACCAATGAAAAGAGCTTTCAGTTTTTAAAAATTACTGTTTTTTTCCCCCTGGCAAATTTAAAAAATATGCGATTTTTTTGATTTTGGGCCCCCGTTTGTTTTTTTTGGAAAGTGATTTTTTTTTTATGATTTTTATTTTTGGGGGTTTCAGCTTTTTTTTCTGAAAGTTTTCCCCCTTTTATAAAGGGGGTTTTTTTTTGGGAAATTTTCATATCCTGCTGACGGAGGCTGAGCCCCGGGATTTTTCCCTTGGTCGCGATTTCGTTTCCTGCTTCCTGCATTTTCCCTTTCTTGCTTTTTCCCCCCCCCCGGGAGAATTTAGCCCAAAAATAAACCGGGTTTGGGGCCTTGTCGGAAGCCCCCGAGGGGTTGCCGCGCCTCGTTTTGGGAAATCCTTATCGTACATGCCCGGAGTTTTCGAGCGCGCCGCGTCCCGCCCGGAAAACGCCTACACCTCGCCCCACCGGCCCACTGCCCACCCCCTTCATGGGGGGCGCAGCTAAAAAGTGGCGAACGCTGCGCCTACACTGCACCCCCTGCGTCCAAACAGGGGATTGGGCCGGGGGCGCAGTTAGGAAAAAAAACGGGCGTAAAGCCCGTTCATACATGTCCCCCTTAAAAGTCAAACCATTAATTATTCACGAGTTAAAGTGAAATATTTTTCAAATAAAAAAAATATTCTTCCTACATAATGTAGAAGGATAACACTGCTTGTTTCTTATGCTGTGAATCTCATCTGCTGCAAAACAACATAACATGGGACTTCTCAGTAACTGCTAATATTCTGCACAGAAAGGTCTGCATTATCTCATGCATAAGAAGAACAATAATAAGAAGGCTAAGGTCACTATATTAAACGGGTTATCCCAAAGGTTGATGGGGGAGACAGGAGCATTTACAGGAGGAGGGTGGGGAGAATATGAATTAAAAGCCTTCCAATGATCCTTAACTCCTTCTAGCATACACCCATTGCTCATCTTCATGTAGGTTTACAGTCATGGGTTTCTAATCTGCGGGTGAAAGGGGAACATCATACACTACTGGTTTGAAAAAAATGTACAGTTCTAGTACAGCAAATAACATAAAATGGTTCACAGGCTCAAAAGTAAGTAAAAAAGATAAAAATAATGTAAATTTTCTGTTTTAACCAAAGGGTTTTTTTCAGGGAGGACAGAAAAAAATCATAGAAAGCTAATATTGGTTTGAAATTGGATGCAAACTATTCCTACAGGTGTTTCATCTTTGGGAATTTTTCAAAAACTCTGATTCCAAAAAAACCCCTGTTTTGAAAAAACATTGCATTGCAACACCCTCCATGGCAGGATTTGGGTAGTGTTGTGCTCTTCAGGCAGAGCATATTGTTATCACAATGGCAAGAGAAGGGCAATTTACAAAAGGAGACAGACAATTAGAAGTGAAGGTCTATCCTGCAGAGAAATTGCCAAGAAAGTCAAGAGGGTTGTTAGAACTTAGAAACAGGGGGAAACTCTGAAAGGGAGAGGTCTGGCAAACCAAAGGCCACTATATAATCAGAAGACAAGTTTCTGAGAGTCAACAGCTTGTGCGATCAGGGCCTCAAATTTCAAATTCTTCAATCACAGCTTAATGCAGCAAAAGGAAACAAGTTTTCAATTCATCTGTGAAGAAAAAAATTTTCTATCAGTTTGGGGAGGGGGCAAGTTTTCGAAAGAAGCCACTGAAAAAATTTTTAAAAAAAAAAAAAAAGGTTTTTACCGGCCCCAAGAAACCCCACCAGTGGACTATTTAAAAATTTGCTTTAAAGTCTTTTCTGCCCCATTTTGGATTCAATTTTCTTTTTATAAAATTTTTAAAAAAAATGAATTTTTTTGGATTTATTTTAAAGAAAAGGGTTTTTTGGGCAATTTGGACATTTTAACCCCTTTTTTCTTGTTCCGGGTTTAAAAACCATCGGCCTCGGGGGGTTCCCCGGGCCCCCTCCCCACGGGTTTTGGGATTCTTTCCCTTTGAACACCGTTATAAATGAATCCAGAAAAACGGCTGCCTAAACATTAAATTGGGGTTTTGCTTTTCTAAAAAAAATGTTTTATGTTTCATACAAAAATTTTTAATGGAGTTTTTACTTTTTTTTTAAAAATTAAAATTTTACTTTTTTTTAAATATTTTTTTTATAGAATGTGTTTTTAAAAATTGTGGGCCCCAGGGGGTTTAACCTATTTTGGCCCTACGCAAAAAACCGGCACATAAACGGTCTTGCGGGAACTTATGGTCCCCCAAAAGCAAGAGCACTACCGTATTTTTTTAAAACCCCGGACTTGCAATTCGATCACCTCTTATTTTTTTTCTAGCCTGCTTTGATGTGTTTTAATCATGATAATTTTTCCACTGACTTCAAAAATACACAATTACAACAGGTTTTTATGTAGATGCTGTTTTGGGTTTTAAAAAACAATTGATTTTTCATTTAATTAAATTAATTTAGATTTTATTTGAAATTTAAATTTTTTAAATACATTTTATAGGGGGAAAAATTTCCCCTTTTTGCGATATTAAAAAAATTTTTTTTTTTTAAATTTTTATATTGTAAAATTTTTTTTTAAAAATTTAAATCTTTTTAATTTTCTTATTTTGATTTTTACAAAAAATTACTTTTTATTTTTTTTTGGTTTAAAAAAAAATTATAATTTAGAAATAAGGGAAAATTTTTTTTCCCCTAATGGCAAATTTTGTTCCCTTAGGACAATTTCGGGCCCTCGGGCAGCCCACATTAAATTTGTTTTGGCGATCGGGAGTTATGCGCCTAGTTTTGCCGAGCCACCAGAATGCCCTCAGAATTCCCCTATGTGTTTGATGCATTGCAAAGTGTTGGGTCTGGTGCACAGTGCGCCAAAATTTTTCCGAAGGGACTGCCATACAAAGGGAAAAAAGGTGGAATGCTCAATTTCTCAGAATAGTCTATATTCAGGTTCCGTACAACTTCTGTGTTAAGTGGGCTTTGCCTTATGCCACCCATTTTCTAGTTTTTTCCAAGTTTGTTCCAAGTGTTTTTTTAAGTTTTTCGTTTTTCGTGGGGTTTTTTAAATCCCCGGGTCAAAGATTTTATTTGTCCCAAACCCCATCTGGACCCCCCAGTCGGGTATTGTTTGTTTCAAAGTCCACTCCCTTTTGTGTCCTGTGCAGTGTTTTGCTAAAAAAACCTCTCTGTTCAGTTCGACAGCAGTTCAGTGAACTTGTCAGAATATTCAGGATATCTAGAACCTGAATCCCATTAGCGTCTCAGGGGGAAAATTCTGGATGTGTTTTCTGGCCTCTGGAAAGCACCTACAGAAGTCAAATGGCTCCATATTGCAAGAGATGAGAGTTAACCCTTACTAAAAAAGGTAAAAAAGCTGTCCCCACAAAACCATCCCCAAACCCCCTTCTCTTGTGCTTCCCCCAAAATTGGAACTCACTTCCCCAAAACTTTTTCCAGACTCCCCCCACTCTCACCACCTAAAAAGGGCAACCTTAAAACTCTTTCTTCAGGAGCCTAACCCTACAATAACCCATACCCCCCTCCAAATTTTGTCTCCCCCTCCCCCTTCCCTGTCTTTTTCCCCCCCATTTTTGTGGGCTGTAAGCCTTTCCCCGGGCCCCCGGGGAAACCTTTTTCCCCTTCCCGTACTATTTTTTAAACTTTTACCTTTGTACTTTTGTGACATATTTTTTTATTTTTTTTAAAAAGAAACCCTCCCTAAAATGATCGCCCCATGGAACTAAAGACATAAAAAAATTAAAAAATTTAATTAATAATAATAATAATAATAAAAAGGGTTGGGTAAAATTTTCCACAAATTCCATAAAAATTTTGGGGGTTTTGGGCCCTTTTGTTGTTATTAAGTTTAAAATTTTAAACCCATGACCTTGCTTTGGGGAACTGGGTGTTTGGTGCCCACCATTGGAAAGCTGATTTTTGAGGCCCTTCATTGGGATTTTTTTGGCCTTTTCAGTAGATTTTGATTCTTGAGATTTCAGTAATTTGGATTCTTGGGTCTTTATTAGAGTTGTTTAAATTGGGTCCTTCGTAGATTTGTTTCGGGGAAACCTTCAGTAGAGTTGATTCTTGGGGTCCTTCAGTAGAGTTGATTCTTGAGATCCTTCAGTAGAGTTGATTCTTGGGGTCTTTCATTAGAGTTGATTATTGAGGTCCTTCAGTAGAGTTGATTCTTGGGATCCTTCAGTAGAGTTGATTTATGTTTTTTATGCTTCGCGGTGTATAATTTTAGAGATTGGATTGTTACGGACACGACGATATCTATTACAGTATGTGTAACTTTTATTTTTTATAAAGTTTTTTTATTGCGGATTTAGATTTTTTTTGTTTATTTTATTTTTATTAGACATCTTTTATTCATTTATTTATTTTGTTTTAGTCCCAAAATGGGACTAGACTATGCGATTGCTTGATTGCTTTTATAACACATAGCAACACATTACTGTTTTACTATGTATTATAGTGTATGTGAGAAGCAGCCTATTAGACTCTGTCTGCGGCAAAGCCTATTAAGCTCCGGTATATAGAAAACTCGGAGACCATTATTTGGTCTCTGGCTGCCATGGCAACCATGGGCACCTTTTGATCACATGGCAGGGGTGCCAATGGGTGACAGAGGGAACCCTTCCCTCTGTTAACCACCTAGATGGCAAATATACTACTGACTGTGGCATCTTGATGGTTAAACGGTTAGGATAGGAGCTAGCTCCGTTCCCTGCCACTGAAGCCTTAGCTGGGCTGTACATTACAGCTGATCCTGCTGTGGATGGTCTGGGCACAGCCTCTGAGCCTGCCCCATCTGAGGACTGTACATGGTGCCCGGGAGACTTTCCAACTCTCCTATTGGTTTGGGAGAGTTAGCAAGTGTTCTACACTGGCCTTGGGGAACACCATCCCCCCTGGCCCTTTGCTAGCTATTCCACTGGTTGCTATTTATAAAAATCTAAGAACTTTATTGTATTACCACATCCCTTTAAGGCAATCTGTGTGTACAGATAAAATACACTTTAAAGCCACATTATTTAATTTTCCATCTCCTTATTTGCATAGGGAAACCTGTTCATTCTCTTTTCAATGATTTGTTTGATATTTCCATGATGCAAGGTGGTCCTTTCAGTTCCATAGGCAAGTACCGTTGGCTTATTTGATTAATAAAGCTGTCAAGAGGCTTTTGCACAAGGTCAAGCACTTAACGGATTGATATGTTATTTGTAAATCTGTGAGCTGAGTGTTGTGTTTCTATATAACCACCACCTCGAGTATACAACGGTAACTAGCTGGGTTTATCTCCGCTGTTGTGAAACCTTGAACCCTAGACACTCACAAGAACATTCAGGGACATCGTGCCAGAGAGGAAATATAGCTCTCAAATATTTAGCTGGGATGATAGGTGTGAGCAAAATGTGATCGTCATCAAGTGCGTATCACTATTCATACTCATCTCTTGTAAATCTGGCCATAGAAAATAATGAACAATGCAAAATACAGTTGTTTAAACACAAACTAGACCCAAGAAACAACAAGAAGATTATCTGAAGGAATTCATGTGAACATTAGTCTTGCCAATAAGGACACATTTATAATGAGGCACATGAGGGCACGTGCCTAGGGCGACAGGAAGGATGGGGCGGCACTTCAGAGAGCAAAATGATAATTTATTCTATTCCTATCACGTAGAGAGACATGTATGGAACTAGACGCATTGATGTGCATTTTCGCATCTATTTTTCAGTGTATAATGCGCCTGAAAGGGGTTTTGGTGCACTCATAAATGATGTGTAAATTTAATTGCACCTTGCTGGTGTGTTTGATGTATTATGGAACTTAGGTGTGTTAGTAATGCACCTAACATGTATAAAGGCTATAGATAGGCTGGAAATAAAAGAAAATTCATTAGAATAGCATGTCAGTGAATAGAAACTATGATACTGATCTTGGTTGGAGGACCACAGGTCCCAGCATGACCTGTTGCGTGCTGGCTCTTGCTGTATGTAGAATAAAGGGTGAGAGCAGCCAAAATAAAATGTTAAATTTAATGTAGTAAAAATTAAAAATGTAAAAATCTGAACAACAACATCAGTGGGTTATTTAATGTAAAATTAATTTAAGATTCTATTAATTTTAAATTCATTTTATAGGAGATATTTTTATATTTTTGGGATTTTATATATTTTCATATTAATTTTCTATGATCACATTTTTAATTAAATGTAAATAATTTTATTTTATATAGTTTGATAATTATTATAAAATACTTTTTATTATTGTGCTGGTGTAAGTTGAGAAATAAGGGACATTTTTTGCCCTAATGGCAAATCTAGTTCCACTTCGACTCCTCAGGCTCAGGCAGAGCACATTGAGATAGGTCTGCCTGTCCGAGCAGTAATGCGCCTAGTTTTGCCAAACCCCATTCATATATGTGTCTAATATTACGAGGATTAACACTTTAGCACAACAGGCTGAACTGGATGGACGTCTTTTTTCAGCCTTACAAACTACGTAACTATGAGTGTGGTGCGACACACCTCCATAACGCCCCCAGAACACCCCCTCATGTTAGGTGCATTAGACATCGTAGCCGCTCACTTTGGTGCATTTTACGCCAGAAAAGGGTGAAAAAACCGATCATACATGTCACCCTTAGATGTTGTTTCCAGATAACTGTTTGAGTGTCCAGCAGCAGAGGGGATGAGCCTTTATAGGGTTAGTCCCATTACGGCAAATCCTCTTCACGGCCCTGCATGTGAATGAGGAGGGAGACGCTAGCGCCATCCTCCTCATTAATTTCTATGGAAGTTCCGGTTATAGCCGAGCGCACACACTTGGAACTCCCATAGAAGTGAATATGAATATTAACATAAATATAATTGGAATGTAAACATTTTCAGGATCACGTTGCATCCAATGATGAAATATTAACTCAGTCGTTATGTAATAAACAGCGAGGAAGCAATCAGATACTTTTTAAAGCAAGATCGTCAGTTTATTGATGCCAGTCTATTTCCCTAATGAAAAAGTGGGACGTTTATAGAGTTAAGAGGGACATTGGTTAAAAATAGGGACTATCCCTCCAAAATAGGGACACTTGGGAGGTATGCTGACCATATATGATAATTAGAGATGGGCGAATTTCTCAAAAATTCGATTCGGTCACTTCGCCGAATTTTCCGACAAAAATAAATTCGGTCTGAATTACTTCGGCACGAATCGCGTTAAAAAGCAGCTATTTCCAGGCTGCACAGAGCCTGCAGGTGCTGTAGAACGTTGTGCCATGCTTAAATATGCAGAGGGAGCTTGGTTTGGTCTTCCATACATTGTTGTGTTTTAGTATGACAACGCACATGACTCCGCCGCTTTTAGAATCGCTTCACTATAAAATTTCCTGGTCACTTAATGAAGGGCAAAACGGGACAAATAACTGAAGGGGGATGTAGCCTGATAAAGTGTCAAGCCAGAGAAAGCTGGAAAAAACAACATAGCTGAGAGCTCGGTGGCAACCATTAGTGACAGAGTGTGGGGTGACGGCGCTAGCCACTAGAGAATGCGAGTAAGACAAGTGGCACAAAGACACTGTGTGTAGGTTAACGGCAGCAGCCACAGCAGCAGCAGAGGTCAGACAGTGGCACATGACAGTGTGTGGTCATGGCAGCAGCCACGCAGCAGATGAGGTCAGACAGTGGCACAATGACACAGTGTGGATGTGACGGTAACAGCTCGCTAGCAGGAGTCATAGAGTTGGCAACAATGACAGAGTGTTGAGGTGGGGTGCAATACCAGTCCTGGTAAAGATGGTGGTAAGGAGATGGAGAAACGGTCAGCAGATGTGTTGGCATTCAGGCGGGTTGGCGGCATCAGAATTGTGGTGAGGCAGGTTGTTTGTACCAGACTGACGCTAAGGCATTTGGTGTGTGGAAATCCTGGCCGTCCACGTCCTGATTATCTTGCTAAAGGTCAGTCGTTCCACATTTCCCGTGGACAAGCGGGTTCTCCTTGGGGGGATAACGATGGCCCCCAGCCGCACTGAAACACCCGCTCTGTATACCACACTACTGGCGGGGCAAGGACAGCATCTCCTACTCTAAACTCGGCAAAGTGGCGGCCCACATCCAGTTTGGCTGCCCAGTAGTCCAGCGGATCTTCTAACTGAGGTGGGCAGTGTGCTGTCCAAGTAGGGACCACCACCTGTTGGTTCAGGGTCTGCTCCAGGTCCTGCTGCTGCTGGCGACGCCCTCTCTCTACTAAGAGGTGAAGAAGTGCTCTTCAGTGGACTCCAGACTTAGGTGTTGCTGATGGAGCTGGTCCTGCTCCTACCCCCCCACCTTCCCCAGCAGCCGCGGCAGTAGTACGGGAGCGCTGAGGATAACCCCCCGGTCAGGACCTGTCAGAGGAGGGACGATGCGCAACATAGGCAGTGGCAACTGATTACGGAGGATTTCCCTATAGTATGTGAGTTTGTTTCCCTCGCAATAGTGGGAAAAAGGCGTCCCATTTTGGACCGTAAGCGAGGGTCCAATAGGGTGGAGAGCCAGATAGTCATTCCTCTGCCGGATGCTGACTATTCGGCTGTCCTTGCCAGGCAAATATGCAATGCTGCGGGCCATCTGCACAAGTGGACTCCGAGGGCTCCTGCCTCCATCTCCATGTTTACTGCCACGGTGCTTGGGGGTAATTCATGCCTCATCTTCTCATCTCCAGCCACCTCCTCAGCCTTCTCATGCTCCTCCTCCCTCTTGTCAACCGGGGTAGAAAATCCACTCAATTTCACCAGACAATGATTCCTGCTCCAATGTCCTCTCCTCCGCCTCCATTTTAGTCCCCACCGGACTCATGTGGCACGAGATGTAGTCGCCACGTCTCCGTCCCTGCCCAGACAGATTTTTAGCATCTGTTCCAGACATGAAGCAGTGGAATGATGTATTATCCCGTAGTCCTGGCGGAATGACAAATATCGTGGCCTCTCAAATGGCCTCAAAAAACGGCAGGTGTCTCGCATGAGTGCCACTGGCTGACATCAAAGTTACTCTTGGGGAGTACTTCTGTCTGCCTGGATCATCAAAAAATCGTTTATGGCTTCTCTGTTCATACTAGTCGGTCCAACATGTGCAGGCTGGAATAGCAGTGGGTGGAAACATCGCATTGCTGAGTGTGTAGGGGAGGCCGTTCTGCCTCTGCAACTCGTGGAGGTGTTCCTGGCTTTGTACGAATGGATAAAGTGCATGCACAGTTTCCTGGCCATTTTCAGAATGTCTGAAGATTCGGTGGAAGACTTCAGGAACCTTTTCACAAACCGTTGAACATGTGCGCCATGCAGGGCGCTATGGACCATCCCTCCTCGGTGCAGCGGGACCAACCATGTTCCTCCCCTTGTCCGTCAAATCATGGTTCCGATTTGCTGTTGTCGCGGAGAAAGCCACACATCGATTTCTTGCGGCATGCGCGGAGCAGTTCCTCCCCTGTGTGACTTCGTTCGCGAGGCAAGCCAGGTGTAGAAATACGTGACACCGCTGTGCCCTACACATGTGGTATGATGGAGCAGTACTTGTCGAGGCTGAAGATGTTGTGTGTGATGGAGGAGGAGGAGGCGTACATTGGCGAGGTGCAGCAGTTTGGACAACTTGGAGGGAAAGAAAAAACACCACACCAAACAAAACAAAAAAACAAAAAACAAACACAAAAAAAAAAAACAAAAACAAAACAAAAAAAAAAAAAAAAAAAAACAAAAAAAAAAAAAAAAAAAAACAAAAAAAAACCAAAAAAAAAAAAAAAAAACAAAAAAAAAAAAAACAACAAAAAAAAACAAAAAAAAAAAAGCGAAAAATAAAGAAAAAATAAAAAAAAAAAAAAAAAAAAAAAAAAAAAAAAGAAATAAAAAAAACCCCCCCCCCCCCCCCCCCCCCCCCCCCCCCCCCCCCCCCCCAAAAAAAAAAAAAAAAAAAAAAAAAAAAAAAAAAAAAAAAAAAAAAAAACAAAACAAAAAACATAAAAAAAAAAAAAAACAAAAAAAAAAAAAAAAAGAAAAGAATAAAAACCGGCGTCTCCTGTCCATGTTGTTGGAGTGCCTGGGTGGATGCACATTCTCCCAGTGGCCGTAATGGACATGTACTGGCCCTGACCGTTGTGCAGCTCCAGACGTCCGCGCTGCAATGCACCTTGGAACAAACCGTTAGTCAAGGACTGGCCCACTTTCTGTTCTACTTATTTTTTGAAGTGCTGGTACTGCCTTTTTGGAAAAAGGAAATTACGGCTTGGAACTCTCCTTCTCGGCTCGGCACAAGCCATTTGTTCTCTGATCGGTGCAGTGTCCACGTTTTGGAAAGGAGGGGACTGCAGTACCAACAATTGACAGGAGATGGTTGCTTTCTTGCACCTTAGGATGGTTGGTGAATACTGGTTGTCTCTTTGCAAATGCCTCGCTGAACGAATTGCTAGTCGCCATAAGTAGCGTACCTCCAGCGAGCAGGAGCATTGGACCGGGAGATGCATGGCCAAAGAAGGAAAAGCTCCCTTCTGCAGAGTTGGTGGGAAGCCTTGACTGGCTGGCAGTGGCATGGCATTACCCACTGGGCGCCTGCTGCTGCTGCTGTTGCTGCGGCGGCAGGATGGACACAACCACATCTGAGCCCAGGTTTCTCCCAGGCCACGGATGGTGACGTGCATGTGTTGACGCAGGGCCGTGGTGCAAGTTAGCTCCCTGGCCACGGCTTCATTTCTGCCTACAGATTCTACATTTTACCCTTATTCGGCTCCTCTGGTGTCTTAGGCAAAGAACTGCCACCCACCCGATTATCGGATTTTTACCGCCCAACGCTGCCGCATGATGGACTTACTGCGCCGCTGCCTCGCTCTGAGCCCCTGTGCGCTCTTTCTGGACCTGCTGAGCGGGTTTTTTTACCCCCGTGCCGCTTGGGCTCCCGACCTCACACTGCTGCTATCTGCTGACTTCACGGCCCACACAGACACCAATTGCTGGCTGCGCTGCTGCATGACGCGCAAGCTGATGCCCTTTCTCCTGGACGAATGATGAAGCCCCCTGCTCACGGCTCCCATGTGCGGTCGGCGTACATCATCATCTATTTGTGTTTCATCGTCACTGCCTGTCCTCATCACGGTTAGGTTGCCGAGGCTGACCTCTCCACACATGACCTCCATGCACTCTTCCACATCTATACTTTGCAAGCCGACAAGCAGAAGCAGGCGATAATGGCCCCATTTTCTTCGCTGCAAGTAGCTGCTGACTGCCCTCTCAAATTGTTCATCATCCCCTATATAGTGCGCTGCTGAGCCATGACCAAATAGTAGGATCTCTGGTGAGGGAGGATAACCGGAGATTGGGACAGACACCCCGCCAGGTGGGTTGAGGACAGGGTGAGGCCCGCTGACCGCTCACGGGCCATGCCAACTAAAGGGTTGTGTCTGAGGTTCCCACTTGGACTCTTGTGTGGGGTTGTCAGATGTCTCTGGGGGGGAAGAGGATAGACCAGTCAATCCAATCAAGAACCCTTGGGTTGCTTGAACAACCACACGGCCGCTTGATGACAGCCGGCAGTTTGGCCTCTCCGAGTGACCCCTGCTGCGACGTCCCCTTGCGTGTGCTGCGAGCCTGGGCCTGTTACAGGATGTTTTGTGCCTCTGCCACTTAGCAGGTGCAAGAGCCTGCCACCTCTCTGTCTGACATACTGTTTGTTCTAAAAATGTACAGACCACTGTTAGATGAGGATATCTGTATATGATAAATACACACCCTGGTTTTTGATCCATTGATCCCCAGTATACATGCTTTGGGGTAACCCTTGGATATATATTGCGCTCACAAATGGCCAGGAAAAAATTTACTTGTATTTGCCGTTTAAAAACACTGTGTGTTTTACTAATTGTTAAAAAGCACAAAACAGGCTTAATTAACGCCTTCGGACATGAAATTAGGCTACAGGAAAAATTTATAATATTATTGCGTTGAAAAAGACGGTTTTATTTTTGTCAGAACACCAGCAAAACAACGCTTAATTAACCCCAGGATGTAAATGCACAATGATTGTGCCCGCTAAATAGTAGCTTGTAGCGTGTTAACAATTGCGTGTTTTCTACGCCACACAACAAGAGATACAGTTTTGTAATTAACCTATTGCTTGTGAATAGGCTACAGGAAAAATGTTTATTTTTGGCGTTTGAAAAAGGAACGCGTTTCTTGGGAGTACAGCAACACCAGCATAACATCGCTTAATTAACCCCTGGATGTAAATTGCGTCAATAGAATTGAGCAGCAAAAATGAAGTGGTATTTGTATTGTACAAAACGCTGGTTCTTTACATGAAATATAACAGGAACTGCGCTTAGATCCCACTTGGATATTGAATGTATATGCCAGCATGCAGTGGACGCACATGGATTTCTGTTCCAATACCCCAAAAAATTAGAAATAGTACATTAAGAGAAACAGTCTCTGAGACAAGTGAGACACACCCACACAGGATAATCGCGATATAAAATCAATTCTTCAGTAAGAGCTAGCTGCCGCGGCCCTGCACCTTCCTGATGAGCACAGGGAGAGGCGTGTGAGCTCCCTGGCGTCGCGCCCGGACTTATATTGTGCCGGTGAGTCACAGAATCCCGCCGGTCTCTGATTGGCTTCATCTCTGCACATGTCAGCAGGCTATGCCCTTCTTCCCGGTGTTTGCCCCATGTAGCGCCTGTGTCGCAGCCTTTTATCAAAAAGCCGCTTCGTTCACCGAAGTACCCCAAAGTTCGACTTCGTTCCCAACCCAAGTTTTCCCGGAAAAATTTTAAACGAATTCCCCTTCTTAGAATCGATTTGCCAAACTTAAGATAATAGTAAAAATGTCAGGTAATATACAGCATATAGGATGTACAGAAAGACAGGTAAAAAATAGAATTTCCGAGCATATCACCGCTATTAGAGGCAGGAATGCTAATGCACTGGGGCGGTAAAACATTTTGTAGAAACACACAATACTAACCTCGGCAATTTCATTTTTTGGGGGGGATTTTGAACGAAAAACTTTTTTGCTGAATCTCGTGGTCTTTTGGATTCTGAATTTGCAGACTAGGCACCCCAACAGTCTCAATTTAAGAAATGACCCAATGTTCACTGTGTCCCTTATTCTGTAAGATGCTGTAGTTTTCGAGTATTTTAATGTAAATCTGCAGTTTCAGCCGAAAAAGACATAAAAGAGTCTTTTTTTTTCTCCAAAAAACCGCCCTTGAGTAGCCCCCCCCAAACCTCCAACTGTTTAAACCTATTACTTTAAATAGAAAAACATGTGAATCGCCAGGTGGGTGGGGTTTAGTATGGGGGGGGCGGGGCTAAAAACTCTCCTAAAATTTGGCACTTTTTTCTGGCTGAAAACCCAGATTTGGCTTAAGGGCAAAATGTATGTTTTTTTTACCCTTTTTAAAGGGCAATTTTTATGCCTTTTAAAATAGTGTAGAATGCCCCTGCATCTATAAACCCTGTTTAAGGGGTTTAAAAAAATCAGGAGCATTCTAGACTAAGCGCATTTCTGGTCAGGTAACACTTTGAAAGTGCTCTACCTGTTCCGGGTAATGCACTTGGAAATCCCTTTAAAAAAGCATAAATGTGTAGCTTGGTACGGTTTAGTGCGCCCCCCTCCCACAGCCTGAAATCAGGGCATTACAATGTCCCGGGCGTTTGTAATGCGCCTTACGGGAGGGGCAGGTTTAAAATTTTGAAAAACGGGGCTGAAAAGACGTTTCCCACCCCTGGCGCAACCCCCTTATAAATGTCACCCTCAATGCTTGGAAAACCAGCATCTTTCAGAATAAGGGACACAGGCTGGAAAACCAGGTCTGACACTGGCTTTTGTGCCCTCAGAAGGGGGGGGATAATCTAGTAAAAGGTTCTCTTTAAGGACTAGGGGTTTGATATAAAATTCCCAAAGTTTCTTTTTGAATTTCAACTATAAAGCAATTCTTCTTTTTGTTGTTTGTATTTCCGTATTAAGGCTCGTATTGAGCAATACAGACTAGCTGCTAAGTTAAGTTCCCCCTCCCGTTTTTGGCGCGAATGTAAGTGGGGAAATTTTCTTTTAAAAACAGCTGTGTAAAAATTTATTTGCTGTGAGCAAGGGCGAGTGTAGCCCGAAACGCGTAAGCGTGTGCAGTGTCTAGCATTTTATTACCCACTTGTTTTATTCATGAATAGCGAATAAAGTATATTGGATTTGAGTCATTGGTAATGAATATACACTATTCAGTGCTTTTTCCATTCCATTTTGTAGTTTCTTAAAGGGAATATGTCGCCAATTATTATTTTTTTTCCCATTTTAAAAAAGCCCCCGATCATATTCCTTTTCCCCCTTTGGGCCGTTTTTTTTTCCCGATTTTAGATTTCCATTCGGCCTTATATAGATTTGGTTTAAGACATTCTTGCTTGCACTGTTTACAGCAGTAGAAGATGCTTTACGCAGTTCATGCCCCGGATTCTTAAGACGTTCTGTCCTAGACTCTATAGGAGATTTTACTGTGAAGGGGGGGGAGAGGATGAGCTGTGACATTCTCTTGTGACTGGGGGATTTTGGTTATCTGTCAATTGGTGTCCTCCTTTTAGTGTGACCTGTTGTACTGATAAGGGCACACTGCTGAAAAGCTCTCTAAACGAACAGGAATGTCAGACGATTATTAGGCCTAGTGGCCAAAGTGGAACTGCAGGACTTAAGAATTATTAAAAAAAAAAAATGAAAGTATATGGGAAAATTTTAAAAAAACCCTAACCAAAAATTCAAAAAATGTATTTAACATAAAAATGTGAGTTAAAAAATAAGTCATTTTTTGATGACACATTCCCTTTAAGGCTGCATGTCCTGATGCTTTAGACAAGAGAAGTGATGAGGTTCACTGGTCATAACACCATAGGTGGGTTATTGAGAACATGGATTTGGACAGGGATGGTATTGAAGTAGCACATTTGTATTTGGTATTGTCTAGATCAGTCCAACTATTCAGAAACCTGGAATGTGCTCTGTAATTGGCCAGTGTAGGGTCCGTTCACTCTTCCTCCTGGTCCGTCTGTGTTAACAGAGGTGATACTTGGTTATCATGGATAATGTTGACTTCACCTTGAATTAGTGATATCCATACTGATGAGAATCAATTCACATCTGTACAAGGATACTTTAAAGCAGAGATGTCAAACTCATTTTCACAGAGGGCCATATCAGCATTATGCTTGCCCTACAAGGGCCATTGGAGGGCCTTTGAGAATGGCTAAGGTGGCGGGATACGACTGTCAGGGCTGTGCCACCACCTGTAAATTGGGTAAAATAAAATGGGAATCCGCCCATTTGCCCCACTAAAAACCCAAACAACTTGCACCCCCCCCTTTTTGGAAGGACCGGGACATTGGAACCAGATAGTCCTTTTACGGGTGACCCGGGAGAGTTGGCCTCCTTCTCAGCAAAATGGCAGCAGGTAAGGTCAGTAAATTTTTCTTTTACCATTGGTGTCCCAAATGAATAACGAGGGTCGCCCCCCATATGCCTTTTCTTTCTCCTGTTACCTTTTCACGATCCTGCCCGACGGACCCCCAACTTTGAGCTCTGGTTGCCGGCCACGGCCGTTGCAACGTAAGCCCTGGTTTCTTACCTTTTTTTGGATTTGATTCTTTAGTTAAATTGTGTCTTCCTCCTGTATGCCAAGGGGTTTCCCGGGGCCCAACGCCCGGGGCCCGGGGAATCCCCAGCACCTTTTCATTTAAACCTGTGTTCCTCTTGATTGCAGTTTTGTTGCCCTTTTGGGTTTTGTGTTCTTTCGCAATCCCCTCTGTTCTGGTTCGCTCTTTCCCCCTATTAAGGATGCCTCTCCTGTCACCTGTCCCTGCTAATTGGTTTCCCTTTCCCTGTAGTTCCCCTTTACTCCCCTTTGGACATTCTTTGCTATTCTGACTTTGCTTGGATCCCGGGGTTATTTTTGTCTCAGATTTTTACTGCGTGCCCTTTGTTGCTAACTTAACCTCCCCGACTACGCTTGCTTGTTCGTGTTTGTTTGTCTCGGTCTGTGTTCTCACTTGGCTCGTGCGTTATAGTTTTTCTGGTTGGGGGCCAACTATTAAGGAGTGGGTTCCCCAAAAGACAGGGGCAGAGGCTGGGGCGTGTCAGGGATCACTTGTCTGTGTCTCTTGTGTGTTCCCCCGGGTTCCCCGACATACCTTTTCAGAACCACTTTTATTGAACAGAGTGTGTGGACGCTGTTGGAGCTTCTATCCAAAATGGGAATACATACGTGGAAATCCCCAATGAACATTTATGCTAAAATATTTCATGAAAAAACTTTGAGACTCTGGTCACATTTTTTGATCAAAGTGTTTAAGCTGCCCACGCCCTTTTAAGTGATCTTAAAAATTTTGGGCGTCCTTTTTTTACCTCTCACGAGCCAAATTGGGGTCCCGCTAGGTCAACCGACTCCATTTTCAGAGAGAAAAAAATAAAAAAAAAACCCAACCCGATGCTCCCTTTTTTTTGACAGCCCGTGGGTGGGCGGGGCAGAAACCCCAAAAAGGGAAGAAAACCCCCTTCTTCCCCCATAGGTTAAAATCAATGTCACCAAGTATAACGTATGTTTCTGCAAACAAAAAAATTTTTGAAAAAAGTATGCAAACCCGGGTGCCCCCTGGCAGGGCTGCGGACCATGTAAATATACATGTAACCAAAAGACCGCGCCAGCGGCACATACTGCAAAAAGGGCAATACAATCTGGAAATCCCTAAAAAAGCATTTAGTATCTACATACAGAAAAATTTGAGCTCTTGGTTCACATATTTTGATCAAAAGATGTTTAAGCTGCCCACGACTTTCAACGTGATCTCAAAAAGGTGGAGTACTATTCTATAATAACGTCTCAATCGAGCCAATCTTTAGGGATTTGCACGTAGTGTATTGCCCTTTTTGCAGTATTGTGCCGCTGGCGGCGGTCTGTGTGTGTGTACATGTATAATTACATGTGTGCCGCAGCCCTGCCAGTGGCACCCAGGTTTGCATACGTTTTTTCAGAAATGTTTTTGTGTGCAGAAACATACGTTATACTTGGTGTACATTGATTTTAACCTATATGGGAAGGAAAGGGTGCTTCCATTTTGGGTTTCTGTCCCCGCCCACTCTCACAGGCTGTCATAAGAAGGGCAGCTTGCAGGTTGGGTGTTTTTTATTTTTTCTCTCTGAATAATGGAGGTCGGTTGACCCAGTGGGAGGCCTGATTGGCTCGATTGAGAGGTAAAGATAGCATAGGACTGCCCGATTTTGAGATCACGTTGAAAGTCGTGGGCAGCTTAAACATCTTTTGATCAAAATATGTGAACCGAGAGTCTCAAAGTTTTTTCATATCCAAGATGGCACCCTCTCCATGTGCTGTCGCTACTGCCTTTGTCCATCGCTGTTTGCTGTGTCTAATCTCTTGGGTCACATAAAATGACATGTTGGATTGGATTTGGCCCAGGGACCTTGACTTTTTCCTCCACGCTACTTCTGTTCCCATCCTGCTTTGTGCCAGTTGCAGGGAATTCCACGCTGGCTGCACCTACACATCAGGGGTACAAAGGCACCCGATAGGGGTTTTTCTTAAGTGAGATGTTCAAAGGGTCAAATCTTACATTGATGAGTAACACAAAATTTGTTTAGACCAGAGGGTAGGCCACATCATCAGACATTGTCCAGTCTATCAAGACATCACAAATGTTTGAACATATGGCAAATTACATAGCCGTGTAAAAAGAGATGTTGCATTACAATGATCTCTTGGTGTTTGCTTTTTCTTGTTTGGTCACACACCAGTTATACCCACATAAACACTGAAGAATTTAATTCTTTTATAAATGTACGTTTACAAGTTGGCAAGAGCGGAGCTGTGGATTATAACAACACAAAAATAAACATGCAGATTGCAGCTCGCCAAAGCCGAAGAGCTGCAATCAACAAATAGATAAAGAACAATTTCTAGCCCTTGTTAATTGCTGATCACCCTATGACACATGGACTTTTTCAAGCGCTGTCAAAGATGGGTTGGCCTATCTTTTCTAGTATTTGATTCTAAAATAAAAATTATATCAATATAGATTGTAAACACTAGATACGGTCAAAGATATCGAGAATTGGTTTGATAAACTGCATGTAAAGCAAAGAAACATAATGAATTTACTGGCATTGACTTATGTACACATCACCATAAACAGGCTTGGACTGGCCGACAGGAGAGCAGGAGAAACCCTTGGTGGGTCCCTGGACATATTGAGCCTCTGGGAATGGTGACTCCCTGGGTATAGCACGGCCGCTGCGGCGAAAGCCATGGTTTTTTACCTGAGGCCTTGTATTGGTTTTACTAGTGTGAACTTGATCTGTTCCTTGGTGTGCTTGATTGATTCCTGGTCAACGCCCATGGCCAGGAATCTTCCAACACACTCTTAGTTAACTCGGTTACTCTTGATGGACAGCCCTGATCTCCTATCCGCTCTTGTGTTGCTTTGCTCTGTTCTCTATTTTAGGAGTCATTTCCCTTCCTGCCTTGCCTGTTATAGAGTCTGTTTTCTGCCTATAGTTTGCCTGTTTCTCCTATGTTTATCCTTCTGTGCTTCTGACCTTTGCTTGGATCTCGGTTATGCTTTGTCTCACGATTTTGTACTGTCTATTGCTAACTTAGCCTGCCCGACTACGTTTGCTTGTTCTATGTTTGTTTGTCTCTGTCTGTTTCACTTGGCTCAGTATAGTCATCAGTCTTCTGGTTGGGGCCGGCCTATTAAGGAGTTGGTTTCCCCAAAAGGCAGGGACAGAGGTTGGGACCAGTGTCAGGAACTCACTTGTCTGTGTCTCTGTGTGTGTTCCTGATAGTCTCTGACACATGTGTAGTATGTGCAATCAGGTACAGTAGCTTTAGGGGATGTCCTCGAAGATCAACTCTACTTGAGGGCCCCAAAAATCAACTTCACTTGAGGGACCCAAAAATCAAATTCACTGGTTTGCCCCAGGTACCCCGGTCTGACACTGACCATAAAAAGTAAATGTACATAACCAAGTATACAAAGAAGTGATCATAGTAACCCACTAAAATCTTTCTTTTTCTGCTAATATTATGGTTATTTGTTATTACTGGAGCCTTAAAAGTTAAGACGAATCTTAATGATTGTTAATAGGTTCATTGGTTTCTGGGGGGTTTTCTGCCAGGATCTCATTTCATACCTCCTGTATCCTGCTCTTCAGCTCTGTGTGCTCAGAAGAGGGCGTGTATGATTTGTTTGAATTGCATATCATGTGACCCACCAGGATGACATCACCAGGCCTTTCCTCTCTCTAGTCAAAGAAAGGTCTATTTATATACAGCACTATGAGTAGCTACAATGTAGCTCAGAGGTAAAGTTTTTGCCTCACAGCACAAGGGTCCTAGGTTCAAATCCCTGCAGGAACCAAACCTGTGGTTTTTTTTTCTCTTTATCAATGCAAAAAACCTGATTGAGGTTTCTTTCTTATTTATTTGCACTGTTTGGTTAATTACTAAAGAACACAGAGGACAGGAGGAGAATGACAGCACCTGGGGTTTGAACACTCAGTAGCTGCCTGAGAGGAGAGGTGATGTTTGAGCATGTCTGACCAGGAGTGAGGAGGTCTCAGCCCTGGTCGTATCCCCTGGAGACGAGCTGTAAACAAAGGATCACTAAAGGAGCAGCTAAGACAAAAACAGTGCAGAATTTTTAATAATGATGAATGGTGAAAATGTTTATTATTTCATTTGCAAGCTTCCCACGTCAACTTTACTTCATGGTAAAACCCCTTTAAGGGGAAGAAGGGATCAGGCACAGCAGATTTGAGCATATAAGAGCAATATGTCAGCTCACCACTCCAGAAGAACATCCAAACGTCCTGCAGCTGCACAGAAACAGTTCTAGTATACGTATATAAGGCAAAAAGGCAAAATATGGAGAAAAATTCACCAGCCAGGGATACATAAATTCTTACATTTTATTCCAAACCATTAAAATCCAGATACACAAAGACGGTTCAAGAGCTTATAAACATGGCTGATGCGTTTTAGACGTACAAAGTATCCTAAGTGAAAGCACATCTTTAAAGGGGTTGTCTCGCTACAAAGATTAGCTTTCAACATGTAGGGAACACTAAATGAAGACATTTTCCAAATATATTGCTTTGTTCATTTTTTTTTTTGTTAAGGAGCTACAAGTGATTTTATCACCTTCTGAGCTCTCTCTGGTTTCCCAAGTGACCGACCTGTGTACTCCTTCTCCCCCACCTGCTGTTTGTTCTATCTGATAGCAGGGAGGTGACATCACACAGGTTGAGGCTGGCAGTGTGAGGGCTTGTGTGTTATCTGATCTTTCAGACAAAAGACAGTAATTACTACTGTTTACTTTAGCTCAGCAGCTTCTCCTGTCCTGGTAGAAGGTAATTTGGCTAATCTAGACTAATAAATATAATAAACAGAGAAGTCTGAATACATGGAGCTCATATGCTAATAACAGACAGCTTGACCAGGAAGTGACAGAGCAGAGCAGCATTATTTCATTCATGCATCCTATGCAGTTATGAGATGAGACAACCCCTTTAACATCACCTGATCTCTTGTTTTTGAGGGAGATAAGACTCTTTCAGAATTGTTTGGTAGACGACTATTCCCCTCCCATCACTGAAATAAACATGAACCCTTGGCAATATTTGGGTGGAGTTAGGAGATATGGCTCTGAGCAGACAAGTATCCAATTCATTTTTATTAGACTGAAATGATCACCAAGTTCATCAATTTGACTTGGTCTTCACCAATAGGATCAGCCATCAGGATAATGTCTTTTAGTATCCATCAAAAAATATTTTTTAATCCCTAAAATCAACAAAACAAATTGAAATCATGAATATGTATTTCCAGTATGCTTGGCTGCTCTATAATTGACTTAAAGCAGGGATACACACCAAACAGACATGGGACCACATGTGACCCACAATACCATTCTGTGCAGCCGCCAACCATCTGGTCACAGAAATGTGTGTCTGGGGGGCTGCTCATATGTACTAGTATGTGTATTATAGTTGTAATTCAAAAAGTCACCATTGGAACTTGTATATCTATCTCCTAGTATTTAAAGGGGTTGTCTCACTACAACGATTGCTTTTTATATTAAAAATCTTGCAAAAACAAGTCACTTTGCAATATGTGTCCATTAACAGGGTGCTACCTATTCTGAGATATCCCCTCTTGTATGGGCTGCATCAGCTCCTCAGGTCGCTATAGCTAGAGACCTGTTCAATCTCTCCTGATAGGCTGCCAGCACTGGTCGCTATAGCTACAGACCTGGCTTCTACTGCAGCCTAGTAGAAGCCAGTAAACACGCCCCTGAATTCAAAATGAAACCTGTAAGATGAATCAATGTAGTGAGACAACCCCTTTAAGTAGACTGATTAGATATTTGCATACTTTCATCATATCGATACCTGATTGTTCATATATAACAATGGATAAATATGCTTCTATGTATGTGTGGTCAGACCCTTGAATATTAAATACACAAATTTGACAGAAAGAAAAACTAATATATAAACATTAGGTCATTTCTAAAATTGAGACCATTGGGGTACCTAGGAGCGACATGTATGAAGTCTGGCGTCATTTCAGCCCGACATCTAGCGCAGCTCCGTTCGCTATATTTTTCATTCGCCCGCGGCACTTTGTAATGCAACTGATTTCGGGGGACTTGCAGGAGGCGGGGCGCACTAGAACCGAAAAAAGCTACAGATTTATAGCTTCAGTATGGCAAACCCAGGCGCATTACTGCTGGTTTAATATAATACATTTGTGAGCTCTATAACAAATTAAAAGATCATGGAGAACCCCTGTAATTTTCAATGATATTTTAATTTTTTGAGATGCTCTAGTACACAGGTGTCAAACTATGGCCCTCCAGCTGTTGGGAAACTACAACTCCCATCATGCATTTATATAATCTATAACAGTGGGCATGATGGGAGTTGTAGTTTCCCAACAGCTGGAGGGCCACAGTTTGACACCCCTGGTCTAGTATTTTCAAGGTCAAAAATAAGAGGAAGAGCACTGAGCATAGGGGCAAAGACAGGTCAGTACTAATGGTGCACTGTGTGACCATCTTTAAGCTGATGAAACACTTGGCTGCCCCAAAATACAATGAAGATGGCCACACTTCTGCATGGCCACCACTCCACCTCATCTACTTGTGCCACACAGAGTCCAGGACTCCTGGACTCTGTGTGGCTCCCAAATATTGGCATAGTGGGGGAGCTCCACAAGAGAGTAGATGAAGTGGAGTGTTGGCCTTGCAGAAATGTGGCTGTCTTCATTGTATTTTGGGGCAGCCGAGTGTTTCATCAGCTCACATAAACAGCAATGGAAAGCGCCTCCTGAATGCACAGTCTCTTCCTTCCTGAAATGTAATGGAGGGAGGAGACATAAACTCCCATCCTTTTGATAGATGGGAGACCTAGGAGTGTGAACAGGATATGTATGGCATATACTTTTGATATGCCATAAATGCCTCAGTTGGTAATACCCATTTAGGTTTCATTGGCTTGGCCGTGAGTCAACCTGACAATGTGGCCCTGACCACTGGCCCTGTGACCAGACAAGGTTGTATGTCCCTGAGCTAAAGTCTTTAAAAAAGGTCTTTATTAGGTAACATAGGTGTTTAAAAGTTATTGACCGCTATGATCAACAAAATGTTAATGACACTATTTTGCTTATCTAATGAGGCAATAAAATAAAAAAACAAGAACAACAATTGCATGTGTTTATTTCATTGCCCATTGATGGTCGAAAATGATGCTGAAAAGCAACAAAGTATATCGCCTCATCATTCTACAGTTTATGTAATTATAGCAAAGGAGACTTGTATTCGGCACAATTTCATAGAGATTGCCACCCAACTCATTGACTACTAATGTTATGCCTGCCTTGGCATAAAGTAATAAATACCAACAACTTCATTAATTTGCCATTTGGAAGCTTTGGGCGGATATAGGAGAACTCCAGTGGGAGCAGTCATGGGCGCCATATCCTATTGCTTGGGTAAAATAGATAGGGAAGATGCAGCTATATCTATGATAGGCTAAATAGATGTTACATGTTGCACCGCAGCCCGTTGGCCGCAACCATGCTCGTTTAGCACTTTGGACGGCATGGCAGGTGTAACGGGTTCGGTGGATTCGCTGGGCCAATGCAAGAGATGGTAGCTAAGCCACGCCAGTGAACGAAGTCTAAGTAGCCCCGGTTTTCACCAGAGCCCGCCGCAAAGCAGGATGGACTTGACTGCGGCGTGAGGCTACCTGGTCGTTACCCCTGACGTGACTGGCTTGCGTTGGCGGGCCGGGGTAAGCGTAGTACAGAATGGTAAACCAAGTCATAGTCGGGGACAGGCAGGAGGTCAGGGCAGGCGGCAGAGGTGCGTGGTCAGTAGACTGGCAGTACGGTCAGGGGCAGGTGGCAAACAGGCCAAGGTCAGGAAACGTAAGCAGGCAGGGTCTGATACACGGGTAATCAGAACAGAATACAAAACTCTTTTAAAACGATGGTTAGCACACCAAACGGACTGGCAGGAAGTGCAGGGGGGCGTACCGCTTTGAATAGAAACCAGCGCCTGACAATGACCAATTATCGGGGCGCTGGCCCTTTAAATCCAGAGATAGCCGCGTGCGCGACTAAAGCACAGGGCACGCGCCCGGCGGCCGGGGACAAGCGGGGGACAGCGTTCACCGGAGCGCGACGGGTTAAGGGGGAGCGACGCCGGGGCCGGGACAGGGAAGCGGGGTGTGGTCGCGGGCAGCTGCAGCCGCCGCACCACGGCAGCCACTGCGGAGCGAGGGGGCAGCGGTGCCGCGACCACCATGACAGTGACCCACCACCCTTAGGTCTTCCCCTCCTTTTTGAAACCTAGAGATAAAGGTCGGGGACAGTTGGATCTGGTTCCACACGACCGCTCCTCCGGCCCGTTCCCCTTCAGTCAATGAGAAAGAACCCGCTTCCCCTTACTGTCTTCTGCGCCAGACCTCCTGACCCAAAGTGTTATCAGAGTTGGCCACCGGAGAAGCGAGACAGATCTACGGGAGAAGCGATTCAGCACCACCGGCTTGAGGAGGAAAACGGAAGGCGTTGGGGGACTCGCAGAGTGGGAGGCAAGCGGTGTTGTGGTTACCGGGTTAAGCTGCCGGATGAGTACTCTAAACGGACCCAGATACGTGAGGCCCAAACTTGTAGCTGGGCACTTTGAATCGGATTATTTAGCGATAGCCAAACCTATCACCGGCTTATATAGGGAGGAGGGGTCTCGTTGCCTATCGGCCTGAAGTTTAGTGCGGGAGGAAGCACGCCCGGTAAAAGGGCCCTGTCTGAGTATCTTGCAAGTGTGTCTTGATGTCCTGTTCTGGCATCACAGCAGGGACGTCACACGAGGAGGCCAGAGGGAGAGGTGGGAGGGATGCAAGCCCAAACACAATAAAAAAGGGGGGAGCTCACCAGCGGATTTAGGAATCTAAGGTATTATAGGAAAATTTCCGCAAAGGGGAGTGAGGTCAGCACCAGTTTTCCTGGCGAGCGGACACAAAATGTCGCAGATAAGTACTTACAATTTGGTTGACCCTCTCCACCTGCCCATTGGTTTGGGGGTGACATGCGGAGGAGAAGTCCACTGAATCTGCAATTGAGCACTCAGGCCCGCCAGATTTTCGATACGAACTGGACCCCCTATCCGAGGTGTTATGCAACGGGAGCCCGTGTAGTCGAAAGTTGTGGTAGAGAAGAAGTGCTGGGCTAGCTGGGAAGCGGAGGGCAGCACGGGGAAGGAACAAAGTGGGCCATTTTCGAAAATCTGATCGACTACTACCCAGATGTCTGTGTTTACCTGAGGTGGCTGGCGAGGTCAGTAACAAAATTCCATGCAATATGCAGACCAAGGTCTTTCTGGCACCCAGGGAGAGGCAGGAAGCAGACCCCAAAGAGTCACAGGCCAGGCAAAAGTCTCTACGTCCCGGCTGAGAGTGGGCCACCAATAGTAAATCGGGAGATTAGTTTGCTGTGACTTATGGATCAGGGTGCCCCGCAGTTCGCGAGGCGTGTCCCCACTTCAGGATATGAGGCAGGCTAGCAGGTCGTCATAGGTCTTCCCGGGAGGCAGCGGTGTCGATACAGGTCTCCGGAGGCCATCCGTGATGAGACGTCAGGAGGGAATTATCTGCTGCAGATGGCGGGCTCCAGCCCACCGTGTCAGAGGATCTAGAAGGGCGTCTGCTCTGATGTTTTTGCACAGCGGTCGGAAAATTGGAAGAAGAAAAATCAAATCTGGGCCGAAAAGAGTGACCACCTAGCTTGCGAGGATTCAGCCCGTTGGGCAGGACTGAGGCTAGAGAAGTTTCGTGTGATCGGTGAATATATCCGGTGGGGTGACAAGCTCCTCCAGCAGGTGCCGCCATTCTTCCAGGGCAATTTAATTGCCAGCTATTCCCGATCTCGATAGTATAGGTTTTTTTCGGTGGGGACGAAAGTTCTGGTGAGAAGCCGAAAGTACGTGGTTTCCGGAGGGGGACTTCTGGAGGAGAAACCGCTTCTGCACCTAACGAGGAGGCGTCTACCGACGTAGGAAAATAAGGGCCGTAGCGGGTTCCGGGCGAGACAGTCTCTGGTGCAGAAGCGGAATGCTGATTTGAGGCGTATCACTCAAACGCTTCTTGAGCCTCAGGTGGCCATGATTGGGGTTGGCATTTTTTCTGTGAGGGCCTCCAGCGGGGCCTACGAGCATGAGAAGATGGACGGACGATGAATTGTCTGTAATAGTTCGCGAACCCCAAAAATCGATTTGGATGAGTGTTTGACCCACAGATCGAGGGGGTGGAGGCACATGTTAGGACCGCAGACAACTTTGAAGGGTCCATTTGGAGTCATGATCTGAACGATGTAACTAGGAAGGGCAACGAGGTGCGTTCGAAGAGGCATTTCTCTAGTTTGCATATAGCTGGTGGTCCCGGAGATGTTCTGAGTACACTGGCGACGTGGAGGCGGTGAGTCTCCAGGTCAGGGAGAAGGATTATGATATCGTCAAGTAGACAATCACGCAGTCGTAAAGGAGTCGCCCCCGCGAAGATTCATTACAAAGTTCTGGAACACCGCTGGAGCATTGCAGAGGCCAAATGGCTTGACGAGGGTATTATAAATGGCCTTCTCTGGTTATTATAGGCTGTTTCCACCGGTCGCCTCACGGAATACGAATAAGTGTTATATGCCCCTCGTAGGTCAACCTTGGAAAAAAAGCTTCGCAACGCGCAGGACGAATCGAACAGTTACCGAGATCAGCGGCAGGGGGTATCGGTTTTTGATAGTAATTTTTATTAAGTCCCGATAAGCGATACAGGTCGGAGGAGAAACCATCTTTCTATTCTACAATAAGAATCCAGCCCCGCAGGGGCGGAGGGGACTTATGTATGATCCCTTCCGGAGGTTCTCTTGATATATTCGGGACATGGCCTTAGTCTCCGGAACTGGAAAGAGGGTAGACTCTACCTGGGGAGGAGTTGTCCCAGGTGCAGGTCAATGGGCAATCGAAACGGCCGGTGCGGAGGCAGGTTTCGGCCTGGTTTTTCGGAAAAAAACATCGGCCAATGTCCTTGATACGGGGCGGGAAAGAACGACAGAGGTTTGAAAGAGTTTCATGAGCGGACCGGAAGGGCAGGGAACGGAGAACGTAACGGCAGCGTGGAGTGGCATACTGGGCACCAATGGATATTTCGCGTGTTCCAGTCCAAGGTCGGAGCATCTGTTGCTACCATGAAGGCCCAGGAGAATTCAAGAGGCGGAGCGAGGCAGGACTGCAGATTCAGAGTTCCACTTGTTTAGAGCGCCTCTTCTGTAGCGAGAGAGGCACCGTGCTGAACGAATCACATCCCTTAGGATTTCGCCCACTAACAGAGGAGATGTAACATGGGTTTCTGCAAGGGTCACCGGGGGAGACGAAATTGGAGACCAGAGCCAGGCTGATAAAGTTACTGCGGGACCCCGATTCATGGAAGGCGGGGATGGCAGGGTAGGGGCTGTCGGTTGTAATTCACACAGGACTACGGGAATGGTCAAGATGGAGAGATGCTGCAACAGATCATCATTGGGACGCAACTCCTGCGAACCCTAATGTGCGCAAGTTCCCGGACGCACCGGGACAGTCCCCAATAAAAGTGGACCAGAACCACCTCGAGTAGATGCATAACTGCCTCAGAGACGCTGCGAGTATTCTTCCTGGGTCCTGGTGGGGCTCTCTCGATTCGTTACGGATTCATCCTCCGGAACCTTAGGCTGGGTAGTGTGAGGAATCATGCGAAGAAGGGGCCTACCGCGGTAAGCACGGCGTTGGGAGTGGGGACTTACGTTGATGACGGCGACTCCTGTTGTCTTTTTCCGCAAACGAATGTCTATTCGACGAGGCCAAACTGGAATCAGTTCTTCAGAGGGGAGGCAGATCCTGGCCAGCGAGCTCATCCTTTATATGCCCGAGAGACCTTGCCAGAAGGTTGCCACCAGGTAGGGCCTCATTATTCCACTTAGTTCAGAGGCAAGGGTCTGGTGGAAACTCCACGCGAGTAGTAACCCACTGTTGGAGTGACACTGACGGAGACGGAGCAAAAGCCGCCGCACGTGGAGGAGGTAGCGGCCAGGTTCCTCCAAAGCGGTGGCGGAACCCTGGAGGAAGGTTTGTAGATTCGCCATCTGTGGATCACTCGGGCCATATCGGATGGCACTGGCCAGGCTTCCCATGACATGAGGCAATAAACAAAGGCCACCTTTAGCCCACTCGTGGGGAAGTGGTGCTCCAAAATCTCCAGGTGGATGACCACTGACTGATGTAGCCACGGCATTTTTCCTGGGATCTCCATCAAAGCGTGACGGAAGTGGCAAGTTGCAGAGAAGGTCCTGGGTACGGAGCAAACTGGTGACGGCGGGGGGGGCCCAGCGGCCGTTTCGCTGGAGTTGGTAGACGGGAGCGCTAGGTTCTTGCTTCATGGGCGACGAGTGGTGATACGCTGGCCTACTCTGACGACAGCCAGTTGAGACATCACGAAGTAAGGTAAGGGTTACCCTGGCGGAATCCATGGCCAGTCCGTAATGTAGCAGGGTTCGGTGGTGATTTCGGCTGGGCCAATTGCAAGAGATGGTAGCTAAGCCACACCTCCCAGGGGAACGGAGTATAAGTAGCCCCCGTCGTTCACCAGAGCCCGCCGCAAAGCGGGATGACTTGCTTGCGGCGTGAGGCTACCAGATCGTTACCCCTGACGTGACTGGCTTGCGATGGCGGCCGGAGGTACAGCGTAATACAGAAAATCGTAGTCCAAAGACGTTGTCAGGGACAGGCAGGAGGTCAGGGGCAGGCTGGCAGAGGTTCGTGTCAGAGGACTGGCAGACGGTCAGGGCAGGCGGCAAACAGGCAAGGTCAGGAAACGTAAGCAGGCGACTGGTACAAGGGGTATTCAGAACAGGACTACAAACTCTATAAATGCACGGTAAGCACACCAATTGACTGGCAGGAAGTGGCAGGGGGCGTACCTCTTAATTAGAACCGCGCCTGACAATTGACCAATTATCGGGGCGCTGGACCTATAAATCTAGAGGTAAGCGGCGCCGGCCTAAAGCACAGGGCACGAACCCGGCCCCAGTGGCCGGACAGGCGGGGTCAGCATTCATCGGAGCGCGGACGGGTAAGGGGAGCGACGCGCGAGGGCCGGGACAGGGCGGGAGTGGTCGCTGGGCAGCTGCAGCCGCCGCACCGGAGCCCCTGCGGCCGCGGGGGGCAGCGGAGCCCGCGACCCCCGTGACAGCAGGTCCATTGGTAGTCTTCCTGCAGGTATTCTCTAGGGCGTGCGCCTCCAGCTTTCTAGGACTAATCACTTGTCGCCTCGATCCTTTCCAAGGGCACCTTCCCCTTCCTTTCTTGCCAGCTTGTTGGTGCCATTCCCTTTGTGTGTAATTTATTATCTGACCTTCTCTTGTTTCTCCACTTCTCTGGTTATCCGCAGCCCAAACTGACCTTCTACCTGTGACCTATGATTACACTCTGACTGCCCTGACTTTCTGCTTGTTACCTGAGCACATCTCTGACTATCCATAGCAATAGTAGGAGATCAGCTCACAGAGTTTGTTGGAGTAAGGTGTTTCCCATCTACAGGTGCAAGGAGTCTCCGGCAGATCCCACCATCCAATTCAGTCAATTCGTAGAATGTTGTTCTTTCACGTTTGTTTTAAGGTGCACGTGTCCACATGTATGTTTTAAAGAAGATGATATATTAAAAATTTATATTTTTAGCGGAAAACCTAAACTGCTTGTGTGATCTAAGAGTGCTGGAGGACATTCTAAGAATCTTTGACTATCCCTCCAGTACCACACCAGCCATCACTGCAGGTACCACATCATGGGTAGCAACCATGGAGTTCACTACAGCAAAGTCCAGATCCTTTGTGCAAGCGATTAAGTGTTAAAAACCAGGGGACTCCTTGGACTCTTCACCTTGGTTTGGTTCTTTGCCAAATTTCTTGGCTCATGAAGAGGATCCAAAACCTGACTCCAGTGAGCTTGAGAATAGGCTTTTAGCCTAATATCAAATGGAAATTTCCAGTGGTTATACAGTCACATGAAATAACTGCTAAAGATTCAGAAAGTGAATCTGAGCTCATGTATGAACTCTGGGCCTACGTAATCTACAAAATAAAGAGGTCAGAATAGGTAGGGTAAGTGTATGCATTATCATTGGGATTTTATTGTGTTCCTCTATATTGAAAAAATACAATTGTGCAGGCCTCATGCTTGAAAAATCTTTCTGCATAGACACTCGGCTTTTGCCTAGGTAACCTTGGTCCTTCATCCAGACAAACAAAAAAGTTGCTATGACAGCGTAATAACTGGATATCGCTCTACTGTTTGGCCTATGTAAACGATGGGAGAACTAAATGTGGTAAACTGCATGTAGATAGCAGGAGTGAATCTATGTTAACAATAAGGGGAATGAGTCACTAACTGAATAATATTAAAACCAATGGGCGTGTTTGACAACAGCGAGTGCATGAAAATCGGAAAATTACTTTTTGCAGATTCTTTTGTCACTTATATACTTCCAGTAATTTAACATGCAAAATAGGAGCAATCAATTGCACTAATTTCTGTTGCACCTGTTCTTGTATTCATTTGAACACAATACCATAAGTTTCGTAGTGCAGGGAGGAAACAGGGAGTACAAAAATAGGTGAACATTCATAGAAAGTTGGAGGGTAGTTAGAAGTATTAGACTACAAAGTGTTTACAGTACAATTTAGGCCGCACCATCTGTTAGGTTTAGCGGCTGAACCCAGGTTACCACACTGTGATATCTCCTGAAGAACTAGATTAAACCCATACAGTAGTTTGTGGGAGACCGAAAAAAAGAAGACATCCATATCAGTTTTTTTTTTCCCAGCCTTAGAGTTCATTAGTGTTTGATCCAGAGGAAGGCAAAACCCCCCTGAGGTTAAAGCCAATATTGTCCTTATTTTAGGAAAAAAAAAAAAAAAAAAAAAAAAAAAATTTTTTTTTTTTTTCCCCTTCCCGACTCCAATTATTATTATTTTTATTATTATTTATTATTATTATTATTATTATTAAAATAATATATTTTAGAGCGCCATTGATTCTATAGCGCTGTACATTCAAGGGGAGTTACATACATAACAAATGTAGAACAAATACAATGGGATGGACAATCAGAATAAACCCTGGATCAACGACCCTGGTCACTATAACTTGTTATATTATTACATCTTGAAATGTATCCAACCCTTCTCACGTATCCTGGGTCATCTCAGTATATCTTGTTATATTACATCTAGAAATGTATCAGAACTTCTCCAGATCCTGGGTCACTATAATATTGTTAAATTATTACAACCTAGAAATGTCTCCAGACCATTCTACAGAATCCCTGTCACTTAAGAAACTTGTTCTGATTATTAAATATAGAAATGTATCTGACCCTTCCTCAGAATCCTGGTCACTATAACTGTTCTTATTATTACATCTTAGAAATGTATCCAGACCCTTCTCCAGATATGTCACTATATCTTGTTATTTTATTACATCTGGATATTGTCTTCGGACCCTTCTCCATATCCGGTCACTATAACTTGTATTTATTATTACATATGGAAATGTATCCAGACCTTCTCAGAATTCGGTCACTATAACTTATTACATCTAGAAATGTATCCAGGGACCTTCTCACAGAATCCTGATCACTATAACTTGTTATATTATTACATCTATGAATGTATCCAGACCCTTACCCAGAATTTCCCGGTCACTTTAACTTGTTATATTACATCTAGAAATTTATCCAGAAACTTCTCCAGAATCCTGGTCACTATAACTTGTTAAATTATTACACCTAGAAATGTCTCCAGACCATTCTCCAGAATCCCTGTCACTAGAACTTGTTTATGTAACATCTAGGTATGTATCCAGACCTGCTCCAGAATCCTGCGTCACTATAACTTGTTTATTATTACATTATTTTAATTACATCTAGAAATGTCTCCAGGTCACTTCTCCAGAATTAACACGGTCACTATAAACTTGTTATATTATTACATCTTAAATTATTTGTTTTATTATTTCATCTAGAAATGTCTCTGAACCTTCTCCAGAATCCGGTCATTAATAACTTGTTTCTATTATACATATAGAAATGTATCAAGTCCCTTCTCCAGAATCCCGGTCACTATCTCTTGTTTATATTACATCTAGAAATTTATCCAGAAACTTTCTCCAGAATCCTGATTCACTATAACTTGTTAAATTATTACACTAGAAATGTCTCCCAGGGACATTCTCCAGAATCCTGTCACTAGGATTTTGTTACTTTATTTAACATTCTAGAAATGTATCCATACCTTCTCCAGAATTCCTTGGGTCACTATATATTGTTCTATTATTACATCTAGAAATGTATCCAGACGCTTCTCCCAGAATCCTAGTCACTAAACTTGTTAATTTATACACTAGAAATTGTCTCCAGACCATTCTACAGAATACCTCGGTCGCTAGGATCTTGTTATATTATTCCATCTAGAATTGTTTCCAGACCCTTCTCCAGACTCCCGGTCACTATAACTTGGTTATATTATTACATCTAGGGCTATTATATAGACCCTTCTCAAGAATCCGTTCACTGTTAATTGTTATACTATTACATGTTGATATGATCATGACCCTTCTCCAGAATGCCTGTCGCTAGAAACTTGTTATAAACTTCTAGTAATGTCTCGGAACCTTCTCCATATCCCTGGTCACTATAACTTGTTCTATTATTACATCTGGAAATGTATCCAGTCCCTTCTCCAGGAATCCGGTCACTATTACTTATTACATATAGAAATGTTTACCAGACCTTCTCCAGATCCTGATAACTTATTTTATGATTATTACTTCTAGAAAATGTCTCCATACCTCCTCCAGAATCCCGGTCACTATACCTTGTTATATTAATTACATTTAGAAATGTAATCCAGACCTTCTCCAGAATCCTGGTCACTATAAACTTGTTCTTTATTACATCTGGAAATGTATCCAGGACCCTTCTCCAGAATCCCGGTCACTAGAACTTGTTCTATTACATCTAGAAATTATCCAGACCTTCTCAGAAGATTCCGGGTCACTAGAAACTTGTTATATTAATACATCTAAAATGTCTCCAGACCTTCTCCAGGAATTCCGGTCACTAGAACTTGTTAAATTATTACATCTAGAAATGTCTCCAGGACCCTTCTCTAGAGTCATGGTCACTAGAAATGATATTTTATTAACATCATAGAAATGTATCCAGACCCTCTCAAGAATCCCGGTCACTATAACCTTGTTCTTTATTACATCTAGATATGTATCCAGACCATTCTCCAGAATCCTGGTCACTATAAACTTGTTCTATTTCATCTAGAAATGTATCCCGACCCTTTCTCCAGTATCCTAGGTCACTATAACTTGCTTCTATTATTAATCTAGAAATGTATCCTGACCATTATCCTGATTCCTGGTCACTTAACTTGTTCTATTTGTAAATACTTAAAATTTATCAGACCCTTCTCCATGAATCCGGGTCACTATAAATTGTTATATTATTTACTTCTAGAAATGTATCCAGACCCTTCTCCAGAATACCGGGCGTAACTTATCTAATTGTTATATTTTTACATCTTGATTGTTTCCAGGCCCTTTCTCCAGAATACACCGGTCACTATAAACTTGTTATTCATTACATCTAGAAATGTATCCAGACCCTTCTCAAGATTCCTGGTCACTACAACTTATTATATTATGACATCTAGAAATGTATCCGGACCCTTCTCCAGAATCCCCGATCACTATAACTTGTTCTATTATTACATCTAGAAATGTCTCCAGACCCTTCCCCAGAATCCCGGTCACTATAACTTGTTCTATTATTACATCTAGAAATGTATCCTGGTCACTATAACTTGTTATATTATTACAGGATATTATGACCAGGATTCTGGATTTCTAGACCATGAACATGGTGCTGTGTCCAAGCCACAGAGTAACTCGCAGAACCAATGCACCTAAGCTTAAGATTCGGCAATGCATCATTATCATCACCTCAGCATCCATCACATCCGCAATGGATTTGTAGACCTGGAAGATGGTCTCTGAGTAATCTCCAGAACAAATGCACCAGAGGTGAAGATCCAGCAATGCATCATCATCATGTGTCTCGTGTGCTATAGAGCTCAGGAGAAGTATTCCTTTTCAGTGGACCCGTCCATATTTTATTGTGTAACAACATTGACTCAGCCGTCGACAAATTTGAAAACAGAGAGATACAAGGTGATCGGAATATGTCACTTATTACACACGATATGATTGAAAAAAATAACATCTGCAATAAAAGGTACTGGAGAGTTAATCACTGAAAAAGAGAAGAAGATCTTGATACAGAAACCTGCTGCAGTCTACAGGAATGCTGAGGTGTGGGAGAAGAATTATACAAAGAGACGAATCATGGAGGAGAACCTGCTGCAGTCTACAGAAGAACTGAGGTGTGGGAGAATATTCATACAAAGAGGACACTCAAAGAGGAGAACCTGTTGCAGTCTACAGGAGACCTGTGGTGTGGGAGAAGATTCATATAAAGAGGAGAATCATGGAGGAGAACCTGCTGCAGTCTACAGGAGAACTGAGGTGTGGGAGAATATTCATACAAAGAGGACACTCAAAGAGGAGAACCTGTTGCAGTCTACAGGAGACCTGTGGTGTGGGAGAAGATTCATATAAAGAGAAGAATCATGGAGGAGAACCTGCTGCAGTCTACAGGAGA